>CAUYLG010039987.1:0-13071 GCA_963573385.1 Cacajao melanocephalus
GAGGTTTTTAATACCCATTTTTAGACTGCATTCTAGCCTGGGCAATAGAACAAGAATCCCGTTCTCTCTCCCTCTTTCTCTTCCTCTTTCTTTCTCTCTTTCATTCTTTTTTCTTTCTTTCTTTCACTCTTTCTTTCTTTCTTCTTTTGTCTCTTTTTCTTTCTAAAAAAAAAAAGTCAAAAACAAGAGATGCTGGGGAGGTTGTGGAGAAAAAGCACTTATATACTGTTGGTGGGAGTGTAAATTAGTTCAACCATTGTGGAAGACAGTGTAGTGCTTCCTCAAAGGCCTAGAGGCAGAAATACCATTTGATCCAGCAATCCCAATACTGTGTATATACCCAAAGGAATATAAATCATTCTATTATAAAAATACTTGCGCCTGTATGTTCATTGCAACACTATTCACAATAGCAAAGACCTGGAATCAACCCAAATGCCCATCAATGACAGACTGTATTACGAAAATGTGGAACACATACTCTATGGAATACTATGCAGCCATAAAAAGGAGCAAGGTCATGTCTTTTGCAAGGACATGGATGAAACTAGAAGCCACTATTCTGAGCAAACTAAAGCAGGAACAGAAAACACAACATGTTCTCACTTATAAGTGGGAGCTAAATGATGAGACCACATGGATGCATAGAGGAGAACAATACACACTGGAACCCATCAGAGGGTATATATATTTATATTTATATGAACAATTGATTTTTCTTTATTGATCATTTATCTTTTGACATAGCTGAGCCAGCTTATTAATTCTTGAAGTTTTGTGGGTGTGATTTTAGGATTTTCTGCATATAGTATTTTGTCATCTATAAATAAAAGCAGTTTAATTTATTCTTTTAAAACTTCATGCCTTCATTTATTTTTTTCTTATTATACTGGCTACAATGTACAGCACAATGTTAAATTGAGATAGTGTGGGAATTAGCATTATTTCCTTTTTCCTCTATTATTGACTGTAATGATAGCTATCAGATTGTCTTAGAAGACATTTTTCAAATGAGGAGAATGTTTTTTCCCCTAATGTCTCTAGATCTTTTGATCAGGAATTGTGATGAACATTGTCAAATGGTTTTTCTGAATCTATTGAAAATAATCATGTTGTTTTCATCCTTCTACCTTATTAAAAATGTGCAAGCTATCTTCCAATGTGGCTGTACCATTTCAACAGCAATTAATCAGAGTTCCTATTATTCCACATCATCATCAGCAATTAGTATTGTCTGGTTGTTTTGTTTTTTGTTTGTATTTTAGTCATTCTTATGAATATGTGATGTTATATCATTGATGATTTAGTTTGCAATTAACTAAAAACAAATGATGTTGTGCTTCTTTTCATATGTCTATTTGCCATCTCTTTAACTTTGGTGAGGTGTGGCTTCAGATTTTTTTGTGCATTTTTAAAAATGGGTTGTTTTCATATTGTTGCATTGTAAGATTTCTTTGTATATTTTGGGTAAGAGTCCATGATTAGATATGTATATTGCAAATATTTTCTCCCAGACAGTGGCTTGTATTGTCATTTTATATTTCTTCAACTTTTATTTTAAGTTCTGGGGTACATGTACCAGATGTGCAGGTTTGTTATATAGGTAAAGGTGTGCCATGGTGGTTTGTTTCACAGATCAACCCATCACCCAGAAACTAAGCCCAGCATTTATTAGCTATTATTCCTGGTGCTCTCCCTCTCCCCACCCACTCCAACAGGCCCCATTGTGTGTTGTTCCTCTCCATGTGCCCATATATTCTCCTCATTCAGCTCCCACTTACAAGTAACAACATGCAGTGTTTGGTTTTCTGTTCCTGCCTTGTTTGCTGAGGATAATGGCTTCCAGCTTCATTCATGTTTATGCAAAGGATATGATCTCATTCCTTTTTATGGCTGCCTAGTATGCCATGGAGTACATGTACAACATTTTCTTTTCTTTCTCTCTCTCTTTCCTTCCTTCCTTCCTTCCTTCCTTCCTTCCTTCCTTCCTTCCTTTCTTCCTTCCTTCCTCCCTCCCTTCTTCCTTCCTTCCTTCCTTTCATTCGTTCTTGTTTTTTGAGATGGAGTTCCACTTTTGTTGCCAAGGCTGAAGTGCAGTGACACAGTCTCAGCTCACTGCAACCTCCGCCTCCCAGGTTCAAGTGATTCTCCTCCCTCAGCATCCCAAGTAGGTGGGATTACAGGTGCCCACTACAATGCCCAGCTAATTTTTTTGTATTTTTAGTAGAGTTGGGGATTCGACATGTTGGTCAGGCTGATGTCAAACTCCTGACCTCAGGTGATCCGCCCACCTGGGCCTCCCAAATTGCTGGGATTACAGGCATGAGCCATTGTGCCCAGCCCCTATGTACCACATTTTCTTTATCCAGTCTATCATTGATAGGCAGTTGGGTTGATTCCATGTTTTCATTATTGTGAATAGTGCAACAATGAACTTACTATTTTTATAATAGAATGATTTATATTTTGGAAGGATATACTCAGTAATGGAATTGCTGGGTCAAATGGTATTTCTGCCTCTAGGTCTTTGAGGTATCATCACACTGTCTTCTGCAATGGTTAAACTAATTTGTACTCCCAACAACAGAGTAAAAGCATTCTTTTTTCTCTGCAAGCTCGCCAGCATCTGTTGCTTCTTGAATTTTTATAATTGCCATTCTGACTGGCATGAGATAGTATCTCATTGTGGTTTTGATTTGCATTTTCCTAATGATCAGGGATGTTGAGCTTTTTTCACATGTTTGTTGGCTGTATTAATGTCTTCTTCTGAGAAGTGTCTGTTCTTGTCTTTTGTCCACTTCTTAATGGGGTTGTTTTTTTCTTGTAATTTTGTTTAAGTTCCTTGTAGACTCTGGTTATTAGACCATCATTAGATGGATAGATTGCAAAATTTTTCTCCCATTCTGTAGGTTGTCTGTTTGCTCTGTTGATAGTTTATTTATTGTGCAGAAGCTCTTTAGTTTAATTAGACCCCATTTGTCAATTTTTGCTTTTGTTGCAATTACTTTTGGTGTGTTCGTCATAAAATCTTTGCCTGTACCCATGTCCTAAATGGTATTGCATAGATTTTCTTCTAGGATTTCCATAGTTTTCAGTTTTCGTTTAAGTCTTTAATCCATCTTGACTTAATTTTTGTATAAGGTGTAAAGAAGGGGTCCAATTTTAATCTTCTATGTATGGCTAGCCAGTTTTCTCAGCACCATTTATTAAATAGGAAATCCTTTTTCCATTGCTTGTTTTTTGTCAGCTTTGTTGAAGATCAGATGGTTATAGGTGTACAGTCTTATTTCTGAGTTCTCTATTTTGTTCCATTGGTCTATTTGTCTGTTTTTATACCAGTACCATGCTGTTTTGATTACTGTAGCCTTGTAGTATAGTTTAAAGTCAGGTAGTGTGATTTGCATCATCCCTCCAGCTTTTTTTTTTATTATTTCTTAGGACTGTCTTTGTTATTCAGATTCCGCTTTTGGTTCCCTGTGAATTTTAAAATAGTTTCTTCTAATTCTGTGAAGAACCTCAATTGTAATTCAATGGGAATAGTATTGAACCTATAATTTATTTTATGCAGCATGGCCATTTTCATAATATTGACTCTTCCTATCCATGAGTGTAGAATGTTTTTCTGTTTGTTTGTGTCCTCTTGTATTTTCATTTTCTTAACATCTTTCACAGAGCAGAACTGTATTTTATTAATGTGCAACTTAAAATATTTTTCCTTTGTGGATCATGATTTTGATCTTTTCTCTACTAACTTATTACTAAATTCCAGTTCAATCAGATTTTTCCTAATGTTTTCTTCCAGAAGTTTTACATTTTTGCATTTTACAATGTTTTCTTCCAGAAATTTTACATTTTTCATTTTACATCATGATCTGTCACACATAGTGAGTTAACATTTGTGAAACATCTAAGATATTTGTCTAGATTTATTTATCTACATGTAGAAGTCCAATTATTTTAGTATCATTTGTTGAACAGATTATCCTTTCTTCATTGAATCACTTTTGGAGTTAGTGAAAAATCAGTTTACTGTTTTGTGTGGGTCTATGTCTAGGATCTCCACTGTGTACTATTTATCTATGTGTGTACAGAAGATCCTTTAATAACATCATTTCATTTAATGCCATTTTTTTATAATGTTGATGAGAAAAAAATTGATTCATAGCAGGGGCCACTGTCTGTGTGGTATTCGCATGTTCTCCCCATGTCTGTGTGTGTGTGTGCTTTTCAGGTATTCTGATTTCTTCCCACACCTCAATGAATGTCTACATTGTCCCATTCCATGTGAATGTAGGCTGTTGTTGTAGGTTTGAATGTGCATTGTGATGAAATGACATCCTATCCTGGGTTAGAAAATGACTGAATAAACACATATTATTGTCAAATAAAAATTCATAAAGTATGCAACAATTATAGATGGATGACAATAAATGATGTGATACAAAAGTGCTCAGTGAGTCTGTCCTATTTGTTTTTGTTTGTTTTCAGATTGCATGGTGTTAGGAGGTATGCCCTACAATTTTTGGTCGGCAAATATTTATTATTTGATTTAATCTACCACCCCTACAGCTATCATCACTCATGGACTAATCAAAATTTGGGTAAACAATTATCTCACTTGTCTTTATTATTCTTTCTTAAATGTATGTATAACTCACATTTACTTTAATGTTTAATATTAGAAATGCTTGGGTATCTATTTAGAAGTTTGGTGATGTTTTCATGACCAGAAATATGTCATACTACTCTTATCTATATCTATTAGCCTATGGGAAAATTGGTTTTTGCATACATTATTTTCCTTAAAGTTACAGTTTCCAAAGTCTATGCACAATGTTAAATGGAGACTTATTGTATTATTTTGCCAATACCAAATTATCTGAATTTTTGTAGTTTAATAGCAAACTTTACATTGGTTAATGTGAATTCCACAACTTTTTGCCTGTTTCTCAGGCTTTCATTGGGTATTTTGAGTCTGCTGAATTTCCATATAAGCTTTGGAAACAATTGTCAATATATGTTGTGTGAATATAATCTTTTACACTTTTCTGGATACTGTGTATGTGTATGTGTATTTGTATACAGAATCACATACACAAACAATCTGTATAAGATACATTTGTTTTTTCTTGCCTCTTTGCAGAGGCTTGGATTTCCAGTACAATTTTGAATAGAAGTTGTTAAAAGAAAACCTATTTGCCTTGGTCCTGTTCTTAGGGCTGTCATTATTTTGTTTTCCCCGGTAAGTATGATGTTAACTATAGAGTTGCTTTACAGGTGTTTTAATTTGTTGTCTCTCAATTCCAAATTTGTCCCTCCTAGATGGGCCTATGAAAATGGAGTATAATATTAAAAAAATTTGTCTTTTGCGACTGGTAGATGTTAAATCGTCAGCATAGTGCACTGATAATGGTGGATTTAACCTCTACCAACTAGCCATATTTAAATATTTGTTCCACTTGTCCTTGTAACCTTTCCCTTGTTTTACATCTACTTTTTAATAAAATATTTATTATAATTCCATTTTATGTTCATTTATTCGATTTTTAAAATAATGTTTGCCCTGGTGTTTAAAATGTACATTTTTTATTAATCATAGGCTATGTGTACATATTATTATACTACTTCATATTTACTGCAAAGTAAAAGTGTATACTACCAATTCCTCCTTTCCATTTTTGTGCTATTCTTTCTATTCATTTCATTTTTACATATAATATAAACATATAATACTTTGCTTCTGTTTTTGCTTTAGACAGCCGATTGTCTTTTTAAACAATTCGAAATAAGAAAAAATTAACATGCTCTTTATACTCATTTATACCATTTCTAGTGCCCCTCATTTAGGGTAGATAAAATTTTATGCCTGATGAATTTCCTTTTAATACTTCTTATAGTGCAGCTTGGCTGGCAGTTAATTCTCTAAAATTTTATTCTTGAAAACATTTTATTTTATCCTCATTTCTACTTTTTAAATTTACATACAGTGAAATTCATTATTGGTTTACTGTTTTAGTTGTCTTGACAAATGCATAGGGTCCTGTATACGTGACCACAATCAAGATATAGGACAGTTCCATGACTGCAAAACATTCCCTGTTATGGCCCTTTTACAGTGAAACCCTGGGAACCACTAACCTGCTCTCAGTTCCTATCGATATGTCCTTTTCAGACCACCAGATAAGTGGAATCATTCCAATGATTTTACTGCCAAAAATATTCCATTACAGGAATGTTTCACGGTTTGTTAATCCATTACCGCTTGAAGGACATTTAGGTTGTTTAGAGTTATTTGTGATTAGGAATAAAGGTCCTGTAAACTACACATGCAGGTTTTTGTGTGAATGAGGTTTCATTAGGTAGGATTGCTGGGTCTCATGGCAAGTGTATATTTAACTTTATAAGAAACCGCTAAATTGTTTTCCAAAGTGGCTATACAAGTTTGCATTTCTCATCATCAAGGCATAAATATTACAGTTGCTCGATATCAACGTCTTTACAAGCGCTTGGTATTTTCCATGTGTTTTTTGTAGTTATTCTAATGAATATGAAGTGACATTTAATTGTGGCTTTAGTTTGCACTTCTGTAATAACTAATAATTTGGGGTAAAGTTTTATGTGTTTATTTGCCATGTGTATATATTCTCTAGTGATTGATTTAAGAGGTGTTTTTATACTATGGATATATATTGGTGTTTCGTATTTTGACAAATACATGATTTACAAATATTTTCTCCCACTGTATAGTTCATCATTTTATCCTCTTAAAAGTTATTTTTCAGAGAATACACATTTTATGTTTGAGAATGTTTAATTTATAATTTTTGCTTTTGTGACTTATGATTTAATTGTTATATCTATGAATGATTTGCCTAAACTAAGGTCACAAAGATTTTCACCTGTTTTATACTAGGACTTTGATAGTTTTAAATTTATAATGAGGTCTGTGTTCTGTTTAAAGTTAATTTTTTATAGAGTGTGTGGTATAGTTCATTTTTTAAATTTATGGATGACTGAATATTCCAGCAGGGTTTGTTGTAAACACTATCCTGCCTTAATTGAATTTTCTTTTCACCCTGTCACAAATTAGTTGGCTACAATTGTTTAGGTATATTTCTGAACTATCTAGTCTATTTTATAATTCTATATGCCTATGAATTTGCAAATGCCATACTACCTTGATTATTGTAATTTTATTGAAAGATTTATTGAAATATTTTCTCCAAATTTATTAGAATTTCTATAATCAATTTGTCATCTGTTTTTTTAAAAATCTCGCTGGCAATTCATTTGAGCTCACATTTAATCTAGACATTGATTTGAGGGAAACTTGTCCTTTCAACAATATTAAATTTTCCAATCTATGAACAAAGGACATAGTCCTAGTTAGACTTAATCTTACATGTGTCCTGTGCCCTCTGAGTCTCAAGAATGTGATTGCTCAGTGATTTTACCCCTCCCATAGTGGTTAGAGATTTCTAATAGGCTAAACCCTTGTCTCTACCCTAAGATAAATGGTGTTGTTATGATCCCTTCCTCTAGCCACAACGGGCTACTTATGACTTGGAGACATCAGTGTTTTCTGTCCTTTTCCCAGAAGCTTAAGACTTCTGTTTCCAAGGGGGGGGATTAAGAAGGTCCCAGGTGTCCCTTTGTCCCTTTTCCTCAGCAGATATTTCTTCCCTCCCGTAGGTTTGTACCATACAGAAGACATTTTCAGCTCTCCTTCACTGACTCTAATTTTTCTTTTGAGCTCCCATTGTGCAAAAGAGCCTGTGAATGAATGAGGACAATTCCCTCTTGGTTCTGTGTTGTTCAAGTGTTGTATATTGCACTTGCCCTTTTGCATCCTCTAGCAAATTATTACCGAGTTTAGCAGAATCCTTCATAGCAACTTTATGGTGACATATATCTATTATTCCCAAGCTCCACCTCAGATAAGCAAGTGCATATGTTCTATTTCCCTTTGAATGTGGTTTTCCTGTAGTTTTAATGTTAGTTGGGTGCTCTGAGATCTTAGCTATCAAGATGGGTCAAAGAGAAATTATAATTTTGTAGATTAACAAGCTTTTCTCCTTTCATTCATTTTGGGGTTGACATTTCGTCCAGCTTTCTACATCCTAACCAGTAGGTGATATATTCAATTGTATTGTAAAGACATTGTAAAAATTAAATATTTCACTGGTAATTTTTATATTGATTATATATTGAAATGATAATATTATTGATATACTGGGTTAAACAAATTATATTATTAAAATGAAAGAAATAAGAATGGGACAAAAAGACATTTATCCATATATTTCCAATTTGTGAATTTTTTCACTTTTGATTGACGTTTTCCATCTGATGCATATTCTTTGGCTTAAAGAGCTCCCTTCAATTGTTTCTCTCTTGCAAGTCTGTTGGTCATGGATTTTCTCTGCTTTATTTTCCTGAATATGTATTTGTTTTATCTTCACTTGTAAGGATATTTTTGGTAGATATATAATTAAAACATTTAAATATTTTATTCCATAGACTTCTGGCTTGCATTGTTCCTTATGAACAATCAGCTATAATTACTAAGGTTGTTTTCCTCTGTATAATGCATATTTTTTCTTTGGTTAATTTAAGTTTTATTTTAATTTTTATTATTGATTTTCAGCAATTTGATTGTTATGTGTCTTGCTGAAGTTTTACTTTAATTTATTCTGCTTGAGTTAGGTTTCTTGATCTTCCTGGATATAGGTTCATATTTTTAGGTATTTATTTATTTATTTTTGTACTTTAATTTCTGGGGTACATGTACTTGAGCAGTGGTTTGTAGTTCTCCTTGAAAAGGTCATTCACATCCTTTGTTAGTTGTATTCCTTGGTATTTCATTCTCTTTGTAGCAATTGTGAATGGGAGTTCACTCATGATTTGGCTCTCTGTCTGTTATTGGTATATAGGAATGCTTGTGATTTCTGCACATTGATTTTGTATGCTGAGACTGCTGAAGTTGTTTATCATCTTAAGGAGATTTTTGGCTGAGATGATGGGGTCTTCTAAATATACACTCATGTTGTCTGCAAATAGAGACAATTTGACTTCCTCCTTTCCTAATTGAATACCCTTTATTTCTTTTTCTTGCCTGATTGCTCTAGCTAGAACGTCCGACACTATATTGAATAGGAATGATGAGAAACGGCATCCTTGTCTAGTGCCAGTTTTCAAAGGGTATGCTGCCATTTTTTGCCCATTTAGTATGATGTTGGCTGTGGTTTTGTCATAAATAGCTTTATTATTTTGAGATATGTTCCATTGATACCTAGTTTATTGAAAGTTTTTAGGGTAAAAGGCTGTTGAATTTTGTCGAAGGCCTTCTCTGCATCTATTGAGATGATCATGTGGTTTTTGTCTTTGGTTCTGTTAATGTGACGGATTACCTTTATAGGTTTTCATATGTTGAACCAGCCTTGCATCCCTGTGATGAAGCCTACTTGATGGTGATGGATAAGTTTTAGATGTACTGTTGCACTCAGTTTGCCAGTATTTTATTGAAGATTTTTGCATTAATGTTCATCATGGATATTGGCCTGAAGTTTTTTTTCTTAATTGTGTCTCTGCCAGGTTTTGGTATCAGGATGATGTTGGTCTCGTAAAATGAGTTAGGGAGTATTTCCTCTTTTTCTATTGTCTGAAATAGTTTCAGAAGGCTTGGTACCAGCTTCCCTTTGTACGTCTAGTAGAATTCAGCTGTGAACCCATCTGGGCCTGGACTTTTTTTGGTTGGTAGGCTGTCAGTTGCTGCCTCAACTACAGATCTTGTTATTGGTCTATTCAGGGATTCAACTTCTTCCTGGTTTAGTCTTGGGAGGGTGTAAGTGTCCAGGAGTTTATCCATTTCTTTCAGATTTACTGGTTTATGTGCATAGAGTTGTTCGTAGTAATCTCTGATGGTAGTTTGTATTTCTGTGGAATCAGTAATGATAAAGGGGAGAGGTTCAAATTATTTCATCAACATTGAAATATTTATAACTTTATTTCTTGAAATGTTTTTCTCTGCCGCTATACCTCATTTCTCTCCCCCGGCATATCAATAGCATATATATAGACTATGTGATATTGTCACAGTATTCACTGAGTCTCTTTTGGTTTTACCTTTGTGCTTCAGTTTGAATAACTTTTATTGCCTTGTATTTATAATTATATTTTTCTTCTACATTTTTAAACTTACAAAATCCATTCATGAATTTTTAATTTTTGGTATTCTGTTTTCATTTCTAGAATTTCTGTTTGATTACTTTTTATATTTTCTTTGTATGAATTGAGATTCCCTCATTATCTTAGTGGTTTATCTTTTAAAACATTGACTATATTTGTAATAGTTGTTTTAATATCATGTATACTAATTTCATAATTTGGCATTTTTTTCATTCTGTTTATGGGACAAAGTTGTCATCTTTTAGCATATATCTAAAAATTTTGGTCATGTGCTGAGCATTACAGATTCTATATTGTTGATTGGATTTTCTTGTCTCCTGTAGCATAGTATTCTATTTGTTTATCTGTTGTTCTTACAGGCGGTTAATTTACATGCAGATCTGTTTTGTTTATGTTTGGCTATAGGCTTTATTAAGGTGGGTTTTAAGTACCGTTTGCTCTAATGCTTCATTAGTTCTATTCCTCAGAGTCTAGTATTTCTGGAGTATATACTGTATATCCAACGTGTTTAGTAAGATTTACCACTTAAATTTAACATGTTTAAAGTTATGTGAGCATTTGTAGATATTCAGTTCACAATTTCCAAGTAAATGATGTTTCTGGTTGTTCCCCAGGAGTGTTTTGCTCAACCATGTGAAATCTTACCCACGTGTGTGCAACAGGGATAGTACTCAGCCAAACAATTGAGAAGACCCCTAAAGCATATTTCTGCATCTCCTTTCCTGCACAGCTCCCTTTTCTCTAATACCTTTTATCACAATATCAACCAGCTTAGTAGCATTGGATTTAATCTCTGCATCTCCAGTTCATTTCATTCTTCATATGGTGTTTTAGATTCCCTTCCCTTTGCTACAGTCCAAAAAAATTTACTCAGGTTAAATGTCTGGGAGGATATTTAGCTCACCTAATTTTTCTCTTATAAGGGATCACAATCATATGCTGCCTTTTGTGCAAAAATTGATAACAGTTATCTTATATAGCTTGTGCAGTTTAATAGGCCTTTATGATAGAAAAAATAGGTCAATGCCAGTTACTTCATTATGAAGTGAAAATACTAGCTCTAAGTTTAAGTTTCTATAAATAATAAAGTTTATTCTTTTCAACCACTAATGGCATTTTCACATCCTTTTCCAATATTTTAAAGGCATTTATTTTCTATGTAGATGATATCATTTTAAGAGTATAATTATTTCCTAATTTTTAATTTCCTTATAATTTTAACAAGGATGTATTTGTAAATATTTTAGACAAACAAGAAGGAAACTCAGGAGAGTCAACTGTTAATTTGTACAATAGAGGAGATTTCTTGGTAGACAACCAATCAATAATTTATCAGTATTGGTATTGTCATGCAGCTGAATCTGTGCATTGTAGACACTTAGAGCAAAATTCAATTCATATTTAATTATTGAGCATCTATTGATAGAAAATATTACTATTTTGTATTAAATAACTACATATAGTATTTTAGAAAAAAGTTCAATCAGAAAATTATACAATGTACCAACGATATTGCTGTAAATGCTCATTGGAGCAAACTTTCACCAATACTCTATGGAACTACTTTGTCAAACTGGGGATAAGATTATAAAAAGAATCAATATAATTCTTAGCATCTATATACTTAGATGAGCAAATTATGCATCTTTTGTTTCATATAATTAAAAACAGACTAAACTGCAGAAAAACATTGTTTACTTTGTATATGACAAAATAGAAATATGTCTTCCATTTTAGACATGCTATGTCTTCAGAGCTGAATAGATTTTCAGTGACAAAATGGAACTAAGGACTAGTAGGAAGGTAAAATATTTTATTATTTCATCTGATCTAACTTGACTGAGGAAAATTCCTGAAAGTCTTCCAGAGTCATACCAAGTATATGAACATGGAATTCATGTAAATCTGGATCTGGATTCAGATCTTGGCTCCAGGTTATGTCTCTGGGCCAAATTAGCCTCTAAACTTCAGTTCACTCATCTGGAAGAACATAATATCTAAATTGTAAAACTATTGTAAAGATTATATAATGTTTGTAAAGATGGCTATATATGTTGTTATGTACAACTCTGGTTAGTTCATTTTTACTATTATACAGTATTCCCCTTTTTGAATAAATAAAACACACTTATCTACATTTTTCTTTATTGTTATGTTTTAAAATTTTCATGGATACATAGTAGGTATAAATACGTATGAGGTACATGAGAAACTTTGATACAAGCATGCAATAAGCAATAATCACATCACAGAAAATGGAGTATCCATACCCTCAAGCATTTATCATTTGTATTACAAACAATCCAATTACACTGTCTTATATTACAAAATATACAAATAAATTATATTTGATTAGTCACCCAGTTGGACTATCAAATAAAAGGCCTTATTCATTTTCTTTTTTCTAACTTTTACTTTATGTTTAGGGGTATATGTGTAGGTTTGTTATATAGATAAACTTGTGTCATGGGGGGTTTGTTGTACAGATTATTTCATCACAAGATATTCATTAGTTATTTTTCCTGATACTCTCCCTCCTCCTGTCCTCCACTCTCCAGTAGGCTTCAGTGTGTGTTGCTTCTCTCTACGTGTCAATGTGTTCTCATCATTTAGATCCCAGTTATACATGGGAGCATGTGGTATTTGGTTTTCTTTTCCTGAACTAGTTTTCTAAGGATAATGGCATCCAACTCCAACCATGTTCTTGGAAAGAACATGATCTCATTCATTTTATGGCTGCATAGTATTCCATGGTGTTTACGTACCACGTTTTCTTTATTCAATCTACCATGAATGAGGATTTATGTTGATTCCATGTCTTTGCTATTATAGATAGGGCTGCAGTGAACATATGTGTGCATGTGCCTTTATGATATAATAATT
>CAUYLG010039988.1:0-17704 GCA_963573385.1 Cacajao melanocephalus
GACAGAAGAAAGGAATACCAGCTTACATTCACTTTTGAAATATAGCATGGGGAGAAATGCCAGATATAGGTGATGGGGAGGAAGGCAGCAAATCACACTGCCACGTGTGTACCTATGCAACAATCTTGCATGTTCTTCACATGTACCCCAAAACCTAAAATGCAATTTTAAAAAATAAATAAATAAACAACAAAAAAAAGAAATAGGTAAACTAGATAACTAAATGTATCCTCAGACCTACAATTAAGGCTGCATTGAGGCAAAATGCTGTGAGTCAGACAAGTCCCTGAAAGTCTGTCTTGAACAGGATATTGGAAGCAATATGCTTTTGGATGTAAGTATTTTGTCAGAGGCTCCAAAGGTCAAAACAATAAATGTCTAGGACCCCATATCCTAAGGTGAAGTACCATACTATCCCGCCAAAACTCTGAGCAAAACTGGGTCAGCTGACGTTAGACCATTTCCAACCTTGGAGATGTGAAAAGTGAGGTGGAAGAAGGAGGAAAGAAATTATAAAGAGAGTTGTCACTGTGGTAGGCATTTTCTTCTGTGTCCTGAATAAAAGCCTTCACTTGCTTTCCCTAATCTCATAAACATTTAAATGGAAGAAACCTGCTGGGAAAATGCCACATTTAGAGACCAAACTGACTTTCTTAAGCCTGTGCTCCACTGGAAGCTAAGCATCAGCTGTGTATTTCACTAAGGTTTGTTGTTGTTGTTGTTGTTATTTTTTTATCCGTATATAACAGTTGTACATATTTTGTGGGTATATGTGATATTTTGATTTTTGTATAAAATGTGTAATCAACCATTTTCTTTTTTTTTTTTTTTTTTTGAGACGGAGTCTCGCTCTTTCACCAGGCTAGATTACAGTAGCATAATCTCAGCTCACTGCAACCTCTGCCTCCTGGGTTCAAGCCATTCTCCTGCCTCAGCCTCCCAAGTAGCTGTGACTATAGGCATGCGCCACTACGCCCAGGTAATTTTTGTATATGTAGTAGAGATGGGTTTCACCATGTTGGCCAGGATGGTCTCAATCTCTTGACCTTGTGATCTGCCCGCCTTGGCCTCCCAAAGTGCTGGGATTACAGGCATGAGCCACCGCCGATCCATTTTCTTTAAGAATTTGAGTCATTTTTCAACAGCACCTGCTATCTGTGGATGTCATGTGAAGTAAATAGTTCATTGCAGGGAGTACTTTTTGCTATAAAGGTTGCACCAATGTGTAACTGTATGTAGTTGGTGAATCCAAATATTAAATCAGTCCAACTAACAGTTATTCTAAAGAATTCCTCATCTGCTGTGTGCACAGGATTGACAATGCCTTACATAGAAAAGGGATCTACTGCAGCCCATGCACAGTGGTAACCTTGAGAAAGGGTACAGCACCAGGTCTCAACTATCTGCATGTGGGATCCAGAGATCCTCTTTCTACTCCACTAGACAGCTGGCACCCTGGGCACATTTGCCAGACTCCCTTGGTCTCATATGCTGGAAACAGTAAGTCTTAATTTGGATCCAGATCCTGAATTGTAGATGGACTATTGCTGAGAAATATCAAGTTTACCCTGCCCCAAGGCTCCCTTGTGGAGAATATCTTTTAGTTTGTAATCAGTGGTTAGCAGGTAACAGCTGCCTACTTAGTAGATTTTTGAGTTATGAGAAAACATGGAACACCTGTTGGTTAACAATAATCACCTGTGCAGAGAGAATAACTACGTGGATCAGAATCTGCTCGGGGCCTTCAGCCTGGAATGCTGTCAGCCCCCGAGGCTCTCAGCTTGGTAGGCTGCTGGTCGCCTGGATAGACCCAATTTGCTGTTCTGTCTGGGTGTCTGCCTCTCATTTCCTCAGCACTGCCTGGGTGGGGGTCTCCCGGACGGGCTGGTACTCAGTAGACTACCATGCCTTGTTGCATAGTCTATCAAGGTGGCCATTATCTCAACATGGGCAGGACATGTCTGAGGAGCTTATTAATTCCACTAATATTCATCCCCAAATGGACTTTATCCACAAGAATTGACATAAGGCAGAGACAGGAAGTATGTATTTTATGCAATTACTTGATTATAGTTGCCATCACTAAGACTGAGACTTGATCATATAGTCGTCCCCCTGCCAGGCAGTAAGTAGTCCACACTGTCAGCCCATGGGCACCCTTCACAGGAGTGATTCAAAATATAACAAGGTGAATTGGGGGGCCATTTCTAAGGCAAGCACTGCAGCCCATATCTAAACCAATACATCAGAATTCCCTTTTCATGCCCAGAAGCAAGCAGGTTTTGTACAGATTGTACAACTTCTGTAGTCTACTACACCCCGTCTTCTTTCAACTTAGTGGATGCATCCATGAACAAGATTCAGGAACACTCAGGAACATGGATGCACCATAGCCACCAGGAACATCAAGGTGGCACAGTCCCTGCATCTGAGACAACCACAGCTAAAGGGTGACTGGACACTCTTTCCTGTACCTCCAAGATACTTTTACTACCTGATGTACTTCTCTGGAAATACCTTTTTCCCTTTCAAATGATTGTTTCTTAGCCAAAACTCATTTTGATAGCGTTCTTGTTTGGGATTCATCCCGTAATAAAGAATTCAGGGTGTAACAAGACCTATTCTTGTCTTGTTACTCTGTTGATGTCCACCAACACCAACTAACAAGCTATCAAGAGTCTCTAAAGTAACATATATCAAGTGATAGTTTCAGACAAGGACCACAAATAAATCCCAAAATGTGCTATTACCTTTAGCAAAAGGGCCACATCTTTTGCTATAAGTTTTTGTGTGTATAAATAGCAGTTACTGATACTTTCTTTCCAAATGCCTCTGGGTGACTTGCCTCAGCGGCAAGGTGGTCTAGACAACTTGTCAGAGAGTTTCTAGGGCAGGCTATTGGTCAAGTTGAATGCCTTTCAAGCAATCTTATGTAATAAGCTTACAGAATCTCTATGTAACGTGTATGAAATAGATCCAATACTAAACAAGCTTGTAATGTTCTGTGCCAAATTTGGTTTTAAGGCAGTTTTAAGACCATCGGTTTTTTCTGAACAGGATCAAAGATTGTACTCTGGGCATCAACCCACATGGTTCACCAGAACTATATCTAAATGACTGGCTGTTGATTCTTGTCAGGGTTAATCTTCCAGTGCTGGTCACTCAGACATTGGACTATTAACACAGATAATACAGTGTCCATAGCCCTTACAATTAGAATAATGTTATCATTTAAAGGTACCAGGACACCTTTGGTTAGATTTCAGTCTTTTGTAGGTTTCATCCTATCCACTAATAAGAAATCACATGTTTGAGTTACCATGAAGCAGCAGGAAAACATACATTGTAATCTATGAAGCCAAAAAGCCTCTGAAAAAAATAATGCAGTGATACTGAAGAAAGCATTAGCATGTCCACCACCACACACCAGGCCATTCTTTCTCATCAATGAACTCTGTGATCACTTTGATATTTGCAAGTGGAGCATTAAAGAGGACTGCTGCCATATTGAGCTCGTTATATGGTATAGGAAAGCATCAAGTACTACAGGGTTTTTTGATCAACTCAGGGAACTCCTTTTACCTGCCCCCAACATGAAACCCTAAACTGCTTTACTTATGCCCCATGGCTGGGTTGGAGAAGGCTGGCAGGCTCTGGGTTACCTATTCAACCAACTACTACTACTCGATCATGGCATTTCCCCCAATGGAAACAGCCCTTACAATCAAGAGAAGAATTACATATACTTAACACAACTCTTTCCACAAAACACTCAGCAATATCAATTGTAATATATTGCCCATGTATTGGCCCAAAAAGGCCCACCCATAAACTCACATCAGTCCATAGTCCAACCTGACAGTTATTTCCACATCCAAAGTAATTTTTTGACCGTGCCCTTTGGGACTTCTTAGAGCCATAGTGACTTGTTCCCCCATGCCCATAAGGACTGAAAAGGTTTGACTACTTTAAGTCCCCAACCCTTGACTACATCAAGTTCCCAACATACCTTGATTGGTGCATAAAGCCTCCAGTTCCATTTAGAGAAGGAGGGGCCACATCCTCTGCCATAGACTCGTATGTTTTTACAAGGAGAAAGATCTAGGCCCGGCGCAGTGGCTCATGCCTGTAATCCCAGCACTTTGGGAGGCTGAGGTGGGTGGATCACCTGAGGTCAGGAGTTTGACACCAGCCTGGCCAACATGGTGAAACATCGTCTCTACTAAAAATACAAAAATTAGCTGGGTGTGGTAGCTCACAACTGTAATCCCAGCTACTTGGGAAGCTGAGGCAGGAGAATCGCTTGAACCCAGGAGGTGAAGTTTGCAATGAGCCGAGATCACACCACTGCACTCCATCCTGGGCAACAAAAGCAAAACTCTGTCTCAAAAAAAAGAAAGGATAAAGATCTAGGTAGAAAGGTGGTGTTAAATGTGATAAATGTCAGTCTGAAGAGTATGTATTTCAGCAAGGGAGGATAAGCCTCTCAGTCTTCTCCTGTGATTGGCAATGTGGTCATGGCCAGACTGGCTTGGAACATAGGGCAGATCATAGATGATGGAGTGATCTTCACCCCTTGTCCTCCAGCATAACTGGCAGGACTTCCTCATCTGCTAACCAAGAAGGCAAACACATATTGTCTCATTGGGCATTGGCCCATCCTCAATATCACTTGTTTCCCACTCACTGTAGGAGTGGACCGCAGTACATTTCTGCACAAGTCTCTCTCTGTTACCACTTTATCAATGAGGTCTGCTACTGTTCCTCAAGTCCCATTCCAAACTTGTCCAATCAATCTGTGGGATCTCACTTGTATTTTTTCCAAAAGGGCACTATGACCTTATCAGTCTCCAGGAAAAGGGAGTTTAAAATATGATGGAATCAATGTGTGAAAAAGCAGGTGTAGGCCGGGCGCGGTGGCTCAGGCCTGTAATCCCAGCACTCTGGGAGGCCAAGGGGGGGCGGATCATGAGATCAAGAGATAGAGACCAGCCTGGCCAACATGGTGAAACCCCATCTCTATTAAAAATACAAAAATTAACTGGGCGTGGTAGCATGCACCTGTAATCCCAGCTACTCGGGAGGCTGAGGCAGAAGAATCGCTTGAGCCCAGGATGCGGAGGTTTCAGTTAGCCGAGATAGCATCACCGCACTCCAGCCTGGTGACAGAGCAAGACTTCATCTCAAAATAAAAAAAATAAAAATAAAAATAAAAAGCAGGTGTGGCAGAGTCCCATGTAGTTTTCCCTCTTTTACTTTGAGATAAACAGGTCAACTTTTATAGCCATTTTGTAGCAACACCTGTTCTCTCAGGAGCACACAATACTTTATTTGGTGAAAGACAATAGTTGTTCTTTGACTACAAATGGGATTCAGTGAACAAAACCACTTACATTATTTCAAGTATCACAACTGGTAGGTCAGCCCTGGATTTTGTTGGGGATCTTAAGTTTCCCTTGCTGGTATGCATCTGAGGCCACAGGGAATGACACCTTCAATTTAACAATTGAGACATCATAACACAGGGCAGGCACTGGGCATAAGAGGAATTTTTCAGGTCAGGTGCGGTGGCTCACGCCTGTAATCCCAGCACTTTGGGAGGCCAAGCCAGGTGGATCACGAGGTCAGGAGTTTGAGACCAGCCTGGCCAACATGGTAAAACCCCGTCTCTACTAAAAATACAAAAATTAGCTGGGCATGGTGGTGCACACCTGTAGTCCCAGCTACTCGGGAGGCTGAGGCAGAAGAGTTGCTTGAACCCGGGAGGCGGAGGTTGCAATGAGCCAAGATCACACCACTGTACCCCAGCTCAGACAACAGACCAATGCTCGGTCTCAAAAAAAAAAAAAAAAGAGGAATTTTTCACTGATACAATATGAGCATTCGCAATTCAACACGTAACACATTTCAAAACTAATTACACGTTAGTAAACAGTACATAAAATGAATCAGCTCACAGGCCTCTCCATGACAAAATCACTTTTATCTTTTCACTACAAGTTCTACCAGCTGCATTCAGACACTTTTTACAGAAACAAAGACTATAAACAATTTTTAAACAGATACTACAATACCAGCTTCCAGGAGACCACCTACCCTCCTTGGCTGGACGCCCAGAAAATAAAGACGTAGGAGACAGACTGGGGGAACAACTGGCACCAGTAAGCACGAGTTTGTACTTGCTTTCAGCCATTCTCTGGGGTCACAAAAAAATGTACCTTTAGCAATAATTAGGCACCAATTAAACAGATGATTAATTTAATCTTACGTCTTGCTGCCTAACCTGCCAAACTTTTTCAACAGGTGACATATATTATTGGATCACAAAGAAGCTATCTTATCTTATCCCTAACTTGCCATACACAACAGGCCCATTGACCCCTAACTTGGCCCACTGTTGGACAGTGGGAGAACCCCTGCACTCCCCACTCGCCCACCATGTAGACAAGGATTCCAGGAGCCTTGATCTCTCCTAATCCACCCTATCTGTGTTACACAGTCATAAGAATCTCATCTCATCCAATGGCTTGACCTCAGTAAACCCAATGCCATGGATCCCTGGTACCTTACCCATCCTAACATGAAATTTATAATCTCCTAGTGGAGGAACCCTACTGTCCCTCTTGCCTACCACTTATGAGAGAAGATGTGTCTTAGAAACAAACCTGACCAGTGTGCTGTCTTGTCTAACAAAAGGGCCAACGTTTTCAGATACACATTCCAGACCAGATATGTCATCTCATTCACAGAGATATGCAAGGACAAGGCCCAAATTATTATTCCACTAAAAATACACTTTTACGGCTGGCCACAGTGGCTCATGCCTATAATCGCAGTACTTTGGGAGGCCGAGGTGGGTGAATTGCTTGAGGTCAGGAGTTCAAGGCCAGCCTGGCTAACATAGTAAAACCCCATCTCTACTAAAAATACAAAAATTAGCCAGGTGTGGTGGTACACATCTGTAGTCCCAACTACTTGGGAGGCTGAAGCAGGAGGATCACTTGAGCCTAGGAGGTGGAGATTGCAGTGAAGAGAGATTCTGCCACTGCACTCCAGCCTGGGTGACAGAGCAAGACCCTGTATCAAATAAAGAGTGGTGGTCAAGGGAAGAGGAGATGAAGACAGGAAAGGCAAAAAGAGTTACTATAGCTGGGTGTGGTGGCTCATGCCTATAATCCCAGCACTTTGGGAAGCCAAGGCAGGCGGATTACCTGAGGTCAGGAGGTCGAGACCAGCCTGGTTAACATGGTAAAACCCTATTTCTACTAAAAAGACAAAAAAGTAGCCAGGCGTGGTGGCGTGCACCTGTAATTCTCAGAAGGCTGATACAGGAGAATCACTTGAACCCGGGAGGCGGAGGTTGCAGCGAGCCGAGACTGCACCATTGCACTCCATCCAGCTTGGGCAACGACAGCGAAACTCTATCTCAAAAAAAAAAAAAAATAGGGTTACTATATCCATCCTATTACACATACATACACATCACTGACAGGATGACAAAACCCATGAATGCTCCAGTTTAGAGTTCATGGAAATGGGCTGGGTGCGGTGGCTCACTCCTATAATCCCAGCACTTTGGGAAGCGAAGGTGAGAGGATAGCTTAAGGCCAGAAGTTCGAGACCAGCCTGAGCAACACAGTGACACCTTGCCTCTACAAACAAAAATTTAACAAGTATAAATAAATAAAAAATAGAGTAGGCAGAAATGCCTCCATCTTTAGGAGCATAGGGCTTTGACTAATATAGTACATTGGGCTTCTAACTGCTTAGAAATGACAACAAGATAGTTGGTTTTTTAAAAATAAACAGATGTCTATGGAACCTTCCAGAGATTTCCTCCTAGACATTGGAAGAACAGATCCCCAAGGCAGTTTCCATGTTTAAGTAGGAGAAGAAAGTTGCCTTCTCTTTATTATCAAACGCTTCTCAACAAACTGCTGATGTAAACATGTTTCGGAATAAAGTCCACTGTTTAGAAAAGGATCTGCCTTCCCTCCAATAATTGTGGAATGGCAATATCAAAAATGTATCTCAAAAAAGAAGCCATTCCTAGAAAAGGCTGGGCAAATGTAAAGAGATGACCTCTGAGACAGGAGATGATAATGTCTCACTTCACAGCTATGATGCTCAAATAAGAGCATCCCATTTCAGCTTACAGGGTTTTACCTGCATTTTTCCAATAGAATATTACGGCCTTAGCAGCCTCCAGGAGGAAGGAGTTAAAATGCCATGGAGTCAATCTGTCAAAAGCTCTGGACCAATGACCACCCAGTCCCTGTGAAAGCTCAACAGCTCAGGCCAGGGGCCTACATAAAAAACAAACCACTCAAGATGCTTCTACTGCCTAACACACAAACTCGGGCTCAGGCTTTCTGGACTGGAATGGAGCCAGTCCACGCCATGCATAGAGCCTAGACGACTGACCTATTGCTATACGAATAGCAAAAGGAATATAACAGGAGAAAGCGGTGATCACCAAAATGAAGCACTACCTATACTGATCAGTCACGTTGTCTAGATGCATGAAGCTGTAGTGAAATCAATATCCAACATATACCAAAATAGTTCTAAGTGGTTATGTAAGTTTACAAAACAGGCTCCCTGAGAGAACCCACAAGACTAAACACCCAGGCTTAAAAGTGTGTGCACGATATCACACTGGAGATAGTCCAGTATGAAAATTCTCTCTTGAGAATAACCAGGTGGATTGGAATCCAGAGAGACCTAAAGACAGTCACATATGTGGGGTATCTGCATACAAATAATGCTGCTACGAACATTTGAGAATAAGTTTCCATGTGAACCTATGTTCAATTCTATTGTGTATTTACCTAGGACTAGAATAGAATTAAACATGGAAACTTATTTTTAAATGTTAAGCAGCATGATTCCATCTATAAAAAATATCCACAATAGGCAAATCCATAGAGTCAGATAGCAGGTCAATGGTTGTCAGGTAACACAAAGTAGGGAGAACTGAGAGTAACTGCTAAAAAGTATGGGGTATCATTTTGGGGTGATGGAAATGTTCTGGAATAAGATCATGGTAATTGTCAAATAATAACGAAAAAACTAAAAATCACTGTATTTTAAATACACTTTAAAATAGCAAAGTTTATGTGTACTAATTATATTCCCCCAGAACTGCAAAATTAAACCATAACAAATATTTCTCAAACTCACAGTTTGCGTGGATCACGAATTTGGAATGGCGCAGCTGGGAGGGTCTGACCCAGTGCATCTCGTGAGGCTGTAGTCAAGATGTCAGCTGGGGCTGCAACATCAAAATTGACTGGAGGTGGAAGATCTACTTTCAAGGAGATACAGTCACAAGGCTGGCAAGGTGGTGCTGGTAGTTCGTGAGAGGTCTGTTTCTTCCCTCATGGGCCTCTCCAAAGGCTGTTTGTATGTCCTCACAACCTGGTGGATTACTTCTCCTAGAATGAGAGAGGAACAAATATTGCTTCCCCATTACCTCAAGCAAATGACAAAAAACTTCAGAAAGCTCCGTTTATATCTCCTGCAGGTTAAGGATTTCAGGAAATAGTATCTGACTCGTACAAGTAAAGTCGAGAGGCTGGGGCTGGAGCAGCTCCTGGCAGAAGGAACAATAAAAATAGGAGTCTTGGACATAACCTGAACTACCAGCAAATGCAGAAAAATCTGTGTTTCCAGGGAACAAACGTGGATCCCATAAAAGAGAGTGGCCTCGGATTGTCTTAAAAGGAAAAACAGCTAATGGGCCACCCAGCACAGGAATTGGCTACAAAAGGCCTAGGGACTGAGGGGAAGCCTAAGTGGCCAGAGGAAAGACACTGGACATGGCAGGATGGCGTACTTTGAGGTCCCTCAAGGAACCTGCAAATGTCCCCATGACTGTGTCAGACAAGGATATCCTCCGTATCACCAAGCCAAAGGTATGCCCTTCTCCCACAAACCTCATACTTTCTGGGCCCCCACTGTAGGTCAGAAACAGTGTGTGGTGAAATCAAGTTTACATACGAACACTTAGGTGACCATTGACTAATATTTGTGAGCATCAGTGGAATTTTAGTTTGATAATAGCAGAAACATGTCTATTTTGTTACTGCTGCCTCCCAATGACAGTGTCTGGCACATAATAAGTGCTCAGAAACTATTCCTGATCCCTACCTCACACATTACACCAAATTTACTCAAATGGACCAAATACCTAAATATAAAAACTAAAACTATAAAACTCTTAGAAGAAAAAAACAGATGTTTATCTTCAGAACCTTGGATTAAACAATGGGCTTCCTAAAAATGGCACCAAACACACAAGCAACCAAAAAACAGAGATAATTTGTACTTCATCAAAATTAAACTTTTTTGCATCAAGGACCCTAGCAAGAAAGTTAAAAGACAATTCACAGAATAGGCGAAAATGTTTGTAAACCATACATCTGATAAGGGTTTAGTATCCAAAATATATAAAGAATTTGTATAACTCAACAACAAAAAGAAAACAACCCAATTATTACATGGGCAAAAGATTTAAGTGGACATTTCTCCAAATATGATATACAAATGACCACAGAACACATAAAAAGATGCTCAACATCATCAGTCATTTGGAAAATGCAAATCAAAACCACAATGAGATACAACCTCACACCCATTAGGATTACTATAACCAAAAAAATGGGGGAATAACAAGTGTTAAAGAGGCTGTACAGAAATTGCAACCCTCAAACATTGCTGGTGTAAGTGAAAAATGGTACAGCTGCTGTGGAAAACACTTTGGCAGGTCCTCAAAAAGTTAAACATAGAGTTACCATATGGTCCAACAATTCCACTCTGGTTATATATCCAACAGAACTAAAAATATATGTTAACAAAAAAACTTGTATGAGAATGTTCATAGCATCATTGTTCAAAATAGCCTAAAAGTGTAAACAATACAAATATCCATCAATTTATCAATGGATAAACAAAATTGGTATATCATCAATGGAATATTATGGAAGCCATAAAAAGGAATGAAGTGCCAATACACACTACAACATGGATAAACTTTGAAAACATTAAGCTTAAGTGAAAGAAGCCAGACACAAAACGACAAATATTATATGATCTTACTTAAATGAGGTACCTAGAAGTATTCAAATTTATAGAGACAGAAAGTAGAATATTGGTTTCCAGGGCCTAGGGGGAAAGAGAGATAGAGATTTATTGTTAATTAGATACAGTTTCCGTTTCAGAAGATGAAAAGCTTCTGGAGGATGTGGTGATGAGCACGTAACAATGTGAATGTACTCTATGTCACTGAACCGCATACTTAAAAACTGCTAAAATGATAAATTTTACATTATATATATTTCACCACAATAAAAAAAGGAATCAAGTACTAACACATGAAACAACATGGATGAATCTTGAAAACATGCTTAAGTAAAAGAAGCAAGACACAAATGATTCCATTGAAATAAAATGTCCAGAATAAGCAAATCTAGAGGCAGAGAAAGTAAATTAGCTGTTGCATGGGGGGATGTTGCTTGTTGGATAGGAGGAAGGGGGGAATTGAGAGTCATTAACAGGTATGAGGCCTCTTTTTAGGGTGTATATATGTGTTCTGGAATCAAATAGTGGTGAGCACAAACCACAGCATTGTGACTATACTAGCAACTACTTTATATTTTTTTAATTCTTTTTTTTTTTTTTTTTTTGAAATAAAGTTTTACTCTGTTGCCCAGGCTGGAGTGTAGTGGCTCAATCTCGGCTCACTGCAACCTCCGCCTCCCAGATTCCAGCAATTCTCCTGCCTCAGCCTCCCGAGTAGCTGGGATTACAGGTGTGTACCACCACGCCCAGCTAATTTTTGTATTTTTAGTAGAGACAGGGTTTCACCACGTTGGCCAGGCTGGTCTTGAACTCCTGACCTCAGGTGATCTGCTTGTCTCGGCCTCCCAAAGTGTTAGGATTACAGGCGCGAGCCACTGTGCCCAGCCAAAATGTTTTTAAGCTCCCCAAGTGTTTCTGAGGTACATCCTTGGTTTGGAACCTGCCCCCTGTCTCTGATGGTTTTGTATTATTAATATGGGCTACTGACTCAAGCTGGATGGTGAGTAACTCGAGGGCAGGGCCCCCACCTCAAACTTCCTTGTTGATGTCACTGTGACATCACAATGTCTGCACAAATATTATTGGATGAAAGGAGTCAGAGCAACTGCCACCTAGAATGTCAGCTGCCAGGGGGCTCCAACAGAACTGAGGGACGACCAGAAGGTGCCTGAGAACTGGCCTATCTGGTCACTCTCTCCAGTGGGCCACTGGGCCCCACTTGACGGGCTGTCCCTGCTGCCAGCTAGGGCATCTCAGCTCAGCCCAGAGCAAAGAGGTGTAGGGACATAACGTTCTCCTCAAGCTTCCTTTCTCAGGTCCAAATTTAGAGGCCCAGTTTTGGGCCTAGAATCCACTAAGGCTTGTGGCTGTTTGTCCAACAGTCACCATGGATCACCGAAGCCGACTCCGGGGCATAGGTGTGAACCGAATCCCTGGGACTCAGTCCCGAGCTTCCCGGGCCCCAGTCCCCTTCCACGTGGAACAGGAGGCCAGGGAAGGAGAAGACTGGGAGCGAGAGCCACCTCGTCAGAGACCTCCTGTCTATGAGCCACAAGAAAGTGAAGAGCTAACAGATAATGTTATGGGTAAGGACACAACCTCCCTCGGCAGAAGGAGGCTGGCTTCACCTTTTTTATCCTTTGCCTCCAGGAAGCAGGAGCCAGGAAGCAGAAAGCAGAGCATACAATGGTCAGAACTAGGGTGAGGGATGAGTTTGGAAGGGAGAGATTTTCTATCTGCCACAAAGGGTTGCTGTCACAAGGAGCAAGGATAAAATATGTGAAAGTAACTTGAAACTGAGGGTGTTTGGAATATTGTTATTTACAAAATCGGGTGTTTGCAATGTCAAATGCTTACTGTGGGCCAGGTTCTTTGGGAAACAAAGACCAATTAGACATTGATTTCAGCCACAGAGCCCACAGTCTAGCAGAGGAAAGACAAACTTAGGACAGTTTCTGCAGGATTCAGAAAAGTAACAACAGGTGCTTACAGAAAAACAAACTTCATATGTTCTCACTTAATTGTGGGAGCTAAAAATTAAAACGATTGAACTCATGGAGATAGAGAGTAGAAGAATGGTTACCAGAGGCTGGGAAGGGTAGTGGGGGGCTGGGGAGGAAAGTGGGGATAGTAAGTGGGTACAAAAATATAGTTAGAATAAAAAAGACCTAGTATTTGATAGCACAATAGCGTGACTATAGTCAGTAATCATTTAATTGTATATCTTAAAATAACTAAAAGAGTGTAATTGGATTGTTTCTAACACAAAGGATACATGCTTGAGGTGATGGATACCCCATTTACCCTTATGTGATTATTACATATTGTATGCCTGATCAAAACATCCCATATACCCCATAAATATATATATATACCTACTATGTAGCCACAAAAAAAATTTTTTTAATTTAAAAAGAAAGATAATAAGCACTCACAGGAAGACAGAGGACACCCTGGGAGCATACAGGCTCGTGCCTGTAATCCCAGCACTTTGGGAGGCCAAGGATAGGTGGATCACAATTAGCCTGGCATGGTGGCACGCACCTGTAGTCCCAGCTACTCAGGAGGCTGAAGCAGGAGGACTGCTTGAACCCGGGAGGCGGAGGTTGCACTGAGCGAGATCGTGCCACTGCACTCCAGCCTGGGCAACCGAAGGAGGAACGAGACTCTGTCTCAAAAAAAAATACACACCTAACGCAGGGTTAAGTTGTAACATTGCCTGTTTGCCCTATAGTTCCTTCCCAGCTGGAAGGGATACGGCTTTTCAGGTTAGACTTTTCTTCTCCAAGTTTTCTGGGGACCTGAAAAGGGCTCTGCCTCGAGAGAGGAGTCATGGCTGTTCACAAAGATTACTGCAAGGAAAAGAATAAGAAATACCTGTTAGAGGGAGAAAACGCAAGCTATTCAGAGGCAGAAAGTTTAGTTTCCCTTTTGAGGGGGCAGGGGATGGCGTGGATGAGGAGGCTTTGTGGGAGAGATGGGCTTGGAAGGGTGTCTAACAAGTGCTGGGGACGAGGGGCGTTGGCAGGAGGCCGGTCACTTCAATAGTGGGAAGCCAGCCATGGACGAAGCTTTGTGGAAGAAATAGGTGTGAAGGATGAGACGCCCTAAAACAGTGCTGAGGGAGTGAGGCCAGTCACCTGTGAAGTTTTGTGAACAAGACGGTCCCGGAAGGATGAACAGGGTCTAAAACAGTGCTGACGGTGGGAGGGCAGGAGGTCAGTCACGGGTGACGACACAAGGTGGTCTTCATCCAGTTGGTGGATGCTCGGTGGCCTGGGCCTGCTCCCAGTGCGCAGGCGCACACGGCAGGTTGCAGGGGGAAGGAGGGGCAGTGTTCACGGCCGGCAGGGGGCATGGCAGATGGGTGGGGAGAGCAGGGAAAAGCCCAGGGGTTGGGTGATGGGGTAATTGTCAGAAGGAACAACATTGTGCTAGGAGAGTTTTCTAGTAATTTTTCAAGTCTTCATTTAAATTAAAAAAAAAAAAAAAGCTATATTTGAAACAATAGATTAGGTCACCAAAAACTGCCTGTTCGCCCCTGCCTGCTGTAATGAGAGTAAATGGTTAGACCTATCCTCTCTAAGTTTTTCCAGGACTTAAAAGAGCTGCAAGTAGTAGAGAGAGTCAGGGCACTGTTCACACAAATCACTTCAAGAAAAAAAAAATCAGCAAATGTCTATTAGATCTCGAAACTTATATTCCTGTCTGTCTGGAACTTGGTAACCTTTGACCAACAACTAACTCCCCATTCCCTCCCTCTCTCCCCGCCTCCCCTACTTCCTAGCCTCTGGTAAGCAGCAGGGTAAATACAGTCAGTAATACTGTATTGTATATTTCAAAATGAATAAGAATACATTTGAAATGTCTCACCATAAAAGTCATAGGTAAACAAGGCGATGGATAAGTTAATTAAAATGTGATGTAATCATCCCACATTGGATACATATTTCAAAATATCACATTGCATCCCACGAATGTATACAATTATGATTTGTCAATTAAACATTTTTAAAAATGTTAAATGACTTCTAAAAAGCTTATTAGAAGCATAAAATGCAAGCCATTCACAAGCATATAGGTCAGATTCTGCTTGTGAGGGGCTTCTGTGCAGTGGTGAGGCTTTGTGGAAGATGTCTAAAACAGCACCGAAGTCAGGAAACCTTGTCGCAGCCTTCGCAAAGTTGGGCGATGCGCCATGTCCTAGCCCACCGCGGGGCGCAGGCGCAAATACAGGCTTGTTGGGGCGGGGGGAGGGGGTGGAGGCGGGGCCGGCGCCCACGTGGCGGGGAGGGGAGCGGAGCGGGGAAGGGGGCGGAGCAGGTCTCGCGAGGCCGCGCCCCGACTCGCGCGGGCGTAGTGCACGCGGTTGTGACCGCCTGGCGGCGGGAGAAGCCGCACTCGCGCCAGCGGACGTGTTTCTGCGCTCGCGTGGTCATGGAGGCGCTGCCGCTGCTAGCCGCAACGACTCTGGCCCATGGCCGACACTTAAGGCTGCTTCTGCTGCCGCTACTGCTGTTCCTGCTGCCTGCTGCAGCTGTGCAGGGCTTGGAGACAGAGGAGAGGCCCCGGAACCGCGAAGAGGAGTGCCACTTCTACGCGGGTGGACAAGTGTACCCGGGGGAAGCATCCCGGGTGTCGGTCGCAGACCACTCCCTGCACCTAAGCAAAGCCAAGAGTAGGTGGTGTCCCGTCAAGCGGCGGGGGAGGGGAGACTCCCGAGACACGTGTATTCTGGTTACACCTCGGGAGCCTGGGCTAGGGCGGCACCCCCTGGGCTGCCACCGGGCCCTGGGCGGGCCTGGTTCTCTTCTAGGAGGGCGGGGAGGGGATTAAAGGGTAGTTCTAGCTGTGAAGAAAGGGATGGTTTCCACTGATCAGATTTTAGAAGAGGTAGTGGTTACCCCCAAAGCCGCAGCTGAGGGAAAGTGGGTGGCCCTAGTCCCGGGTTTGCATCGAGGATGTTGTGCAAACTGAAACAATTCCTGAAACATCTCAAAGTGCCTGCAGCACATCCTGTCTCTTTCAGGTACTATTTCAGTGAATAAAGGAAGACACTGATAGGTTGAATAATGATTCACAGAAAGTTTGATTATACAGAAAAGTTGCTAAACACAGTGCTCGGGAGGTCAAATATTTCGGTTTTTTGTTTGTTTGCATCTTACAAAGATTGTTAGTAAAAGCCACCTTCCCCAAAGCCTGTGTAATTAATGGATATTCTTTACGTTTCTCAGATAGGAAGAACCAATTACAGAGTGTACTTCTGAGGGAAATGGGGGAAGAGGAGGTTAGAAGTAATGCATTTGGGTTGATGATAAACCTCGTGGCAAATTTGTGTCCTGCCAATTTGGTTTTTGATTATTTGCATTTCAGTCCAATGTACAAAATGACACGTCACTTTCAGGAATGACACGTCAGACGAAGTAGATACTGTGAAAGTTGTGGCCTGCTACATCTGGATGTTAAAATTAACCAAAAACAAGTGAGCAGTGGCAATAGATAGAGGCTGTCTCTTGCTTGCTTTTCGATAACCTGCTTTTCCTACAGACCATTTGACATTCTGTAGGTGTGTAGTTGGCTTTTGTCGTTCAGTTACAGCATGTTCCATGCCAGTATTCAATAAAAAAGTTATGCCTCACAATTCTGAATCCCTAGAGTTAAATGGAATGTTGTTATGACTTTGGATGGGGTGGGAGTGATAAATGAGAAAAACTGTTTGTCCTCTTAAACATTTATAGTTATTACTTACTGAAAGTTAACTACTTTGAGATTTTTTTTTTTTTGAGACGGAGTCTTGCTCTGTCACCCATGCTGGAGTGCAGTGGTGCGATCTCAGCTCACTCCCAGATTCAAGCAATAATTCTGCCTCAGCCTCCCAAGTAGCTGGGACTACAGGCCTGAGCTACCACACCCAGCTATATTTTGTATCTTTAGTAGAGACGAGATTTCACCATATTGGCCAGGCTGGTCTCGAACTCCTGACCTCATGATCTGCCCACCTCGGCCTCCCAAAGTGCTAGGATTACTGGCGTGAGCCACCACACCCGGCCTACTTTGGGATTTTTAAGAAAACTGGTCTTAAATTTTTAAATCATAGTATTTCCAAGTCCCACTGGTTTTACTTGCCTGGGAAAGTATTTTAAATATATCAGCCAGTTAAGTGTTTATTTACATTACATGTATTTCCCATAAGAAATCCATTTCAAAGCTTTCCCTTTACCAGCAAAACTTAAAATTTTAGTTATTTACTACATTTCTCTGTCACATGTAGTCTTATCTAAAATTAAAAATACAAAGACTTTTATTAGTAAAGACTATGGAGCCATTAAGGCCATATTTTCAAATAATTTTTAGTAATGTCAAAACTGTTCATAATTAATGTACTGTTTCCTTTAAGGAGAAAAAGAGAAAAGGGGAGGATGCATTCTTAGAAAAGAATGGAAAGGCGCAGTGGCTCACTCCTATAATCTCAGCACTTTGGGAGGCCAAGGCAGGCAGATTACCTGAGGTCAGGAGTTCAAGACCAGCCTGGCCAACATGCTGAAACCCCGTCTCTACTAAAAATACAAAAATTAGCCAGGTGTGGTGGCGCATGCCTATAATCCCAGCTATGGGAGTTTGA
>CAUYLG010039990.1:0-18857 GCA_963573385.1 Cacajao melanocephalus
TTCCCCACAGAGCTAGGCCTTCCCGGGTTCAGCTGTGCTTACTGTGAAACTCTCAGTCCTCAGCGCTTCCAATTGCTGTTCTCCTTGTGGGGATGGGACCAGCTAAGCCCAACTCAAAGGGCACCCAGTACCGTATACTCCACAGTGAGAAGCGCTGGGCCGCGCCGACCAAAAGAGTCCCGCTGGCGACCCGTGTGGCTCCTCCGCTGGGTAGCTCCCAGTTTGTGGGCAACAGAAATTCGTCTGAAATTGCAGCGTCCACTTGCTCTCTGCACTTTCACTGGGAGCTACAATCCTGAGCTGTTGCTAATCCGCCATCTTGGATCTCTCCTGCTTCTTTTCTTCACTGTTTTTAATCAATTCTTATGTTTGGCCACTTGCTCCATTATCACTTTCTCATCTTTGCTTTCTATTTTCTTAGTATCCTTGCTTTCTTTTTTTTCCAGATTATCAGACGATCTTTTCTTTTTTGGCAGAGGCTTGTGTCTTGCTACTTGTAGCACTCACACATTTTTTTTTTGTATCTCCAGAACTTCTTGAACTACTCTTTTCATCATTTTCTTTCTTCATTTCTTTCTTAGAGGAATCACCTTTTACTTCTTGAACAGATATCAGCTGTCCATGCAGCTCAGTCCGATGAAGATGTGCAATACACCTAGACATCTCTGTGCTTGAAGACATAGTTACAATGCCATAGCATTTTGCCCCAGGACTTCTAGCATTTGTAACTATTTTTGCACTCAGAACCTTTCCATATTTGCCATAGAGGTTCTTCAAATCAGCAGCTTTGGTATTAGATGAAAGTCCACTAACCCAGATATTTTTAGTTGAGCTTCCATGGCTACCACTAGTACTACTTGTATTTCCTTTGTCATCCTTAGATGATGTCTTACTGTCTTTAGATTCCTTTGAAGAGCTCTTTGCTTGACCAGATGCCTCCATAGATGAGGACACTTTCTTCAAAGTATGCTTTTCTTCTGCTTTCTTGGAACTTTCTCTGGCTTCCTTCTCGACAGGGTCAGCCTTCATGCAGTCTTCCTCCTTAACCACCTTTATGGTTCGCATTCATCTCATAATCCTTGCTTTCCTTCTCTGGGCTCTGTGCAGTGGCGTCCTGCCCATCTTTTGGCTTACTTGCTTTAGAATCTGTAATTTCCACATTTTTACCTGTTTCTAGGAGGTCACCATCAAAATCCAGAGTGATGGCATCTTCAGCCTGGATTGTGACCGAGATGTTGTCATCCTCAGCTTCTTTCACAGTCATATGAGCTTCCATCTCTTCATGAGCTGTGTGATCAGCCTAAGCTAGGCTCCCTTCTGAAGGAAGAGGTTTAGATATTTCTTGTGTACCATCACCAGAACCTGCTGTATGTTTCTCATTTTCTTTTTCCTCACCGTCTTGGGCTGTTAGAAGGGTATCAATCTTCACCTTCTTGAGCTTTAATTTCCTTGATAAAAGCATCATCTTCCACAGAAGCATCTCCAGTTAACTCATCTGCTTCTTGTTTTTTTACCATGGCTAAAGGCTGGGGACCCAGCACCTCCCAGGTCTACACGATCGCCCTTAGGAGGTCACACAACCCTTGCAGCCTGGTGGGACGTCCCAGGAAGCTGGGGCTGGGGGAGACAGGGCACACTGGGCTGCAGTGGCCGGTCCTAGGCGGCTCTGGGGCCCTCGCAGGCCCTGCACCGCCCGGAGCACGGGAGCGGGAGCGGGGGCGGGAGCGGGGGCGGGTGGGGGGGACCACGGAAGGGCTTTTCTTCTTCTTCTTCTTTTGAGATGGAATCATTTCTCCAAGCTTTGCTCATAATTACTGTTCCCTGAGCCTGAAATGGCCTTCCTCCCCTCTCCCTTGACAGAGATCCCACTTATTATTCAGAATTCTATCCAGGTTCTTTCCATCAAATGTAATCACTCCTTCCTCTGTAGTCTTAAAACACAAAATCTACTTGACACATCCCCCTCTGTTTCATTCTATTGATATTTACATAAATGCCTTTCCCACTAGATTATGAGCGTATGTGAAATAGTGACCATATTTTAATCATGCTCAGCTTCCCCACAGCTTGCACAATATTTCCCAAAATAAAGTGCTCAGTAATTGTTTCATGAATTGAATATGCAGTGATCAATTTTAGTTGCTTTCTATATAAATATGACAAGTTCCTCTATGAGAAAAAAACATGCTTCTCACTGGTTTCAAAGTAAGGTTGTCAGATAAAATATAGGCACTCAGTAAAATTCTGAATATGAAATTCAAAATTCAGGTAGACATCCTCTTTTGTTATGTTTTACTATGATAAATCTGGCTACCCTAGTCCAAAGACATGCCAGTTTTACAACTGTTAGGGTTAACTTCTGGACAATAATGAATTAATGTGGACCTAAATCTGTTCCCATCCAATTCTGCTATAGCAATGTGTATATAGCTACCGTGAATCCCCTTCATGTAAGGGGAATGTAAAGGGAAAAATCAGCAGAAGAACAAAGCCAGTCATTTCTAACTTGATTCTTATATTCTCATGGGTACATAGTAGATACTTGAGGTACTCAGGAGCTATCATTCCAGATATGAATATAACTTACTCAAATAGATAGTTGTTCTGATCAACAAAATAGCCAAGGCAAACCTTTGAGGTCATTGAAACATTCTGCTTTTAAATTATCACCCAGGACATTTTTTCACACTTTCCTTGATCTTTTTTATTGCCTCTCTGGCATCCAACCACAACGAGGTCATTGTGTGGGCACTGGTTGTGCCAACCTTCTGTGCTCATCCCTGAGGATCCATGTCTACCCCAAGCTATTTAATAGCATCTCCTAACCTTATTCCCCATCCACACGTACCTCTTAACCCCAGCTCTTCTCTTTTCCAGTTTCCTAGGCAACAGTTTGCTAGTCTAATAATAAACCCCAATGCTTGCCAACTTAAAATGAGAGATCAGTAGTATCCCCAGGATTCTCCTTTGCTCTTAGATAACATCTGCAATTTGACACTAACCTTCTGGGAATAATTCCTGGCTCCTAGTTCGTTGTCTGATCAAAAAGGGTTGGAATTTCCTGTAAGTGTGGGTGATGAGCTTTGTGAGAGAATTGCTTCTTGTGGAGAAAAACCTTACAGTATTCTTCAGTTCAAATTATATAAGCAGCTGTCAGCTGATGAGTTCAGCAGAACCTCTTATTTGTAGAAGTGTATCTAGTATGTTCAGACCTTACCATTCTGACCATAAAACAACTTCATATTTATCCAAATGCCATATAAGTTGAGCACCCAGTTGTCCATAAGGAACACACGGCTTCTCAGAAGGGTGCTGGCTGCATCCTCTTTCAAGCCATTAGAGAAGAAACCCCATAAGATCTTCAAGTCTGGCCTCTGTCTGGCCTCTGTCAAATCTCTATTCCTTTGCTTCTGCAGACAGATTCTCAGGAGACCACAGCCTCACCACAAAAATACTGCCACAGAACCACAGACACATTTAAAGTAACATAATTGACTAATTGCAGGAAATAAGTTTCTGGCCATGCAACATGTTGAAAAGATAAATGTCATTAGGATTAAGCCAATTACTTCGGCTACCTTAGCTACTGCAGTTTAGTCAGTCACACAGACTGTTAGCAGACATGTGATAGAACCTGGAGGGAAACAGTGACACTGAATTAATCAGAACAGAGACCGTGCCTGCACTTTCCTTCTGTTGGAAGAGCGCACAGCCTTCCATTTGCCAGAGTATTGTTCCATACTCAAAAGCTGTGAGGCCTCAGATGTAAGTTGTGTACTCATTAGGACTCTGACTGCTAGTAATTGAAACCAACTGAAGCTAGCTTTATGCATTTACTTATTTATCTGTAGAGCATGGGTCTCGACACCTTGCCCAAGTTGGTCTTGAACTCCTGGCCTCAAGCAATCCTCCTTCCTTGGCCTCCCAAAGTGCTGGGATTACAAGGATGAGCCACTGTGGCCAGTTAAGGCTAGCTTTAAAAAATGAAAATGAAGAATTTATTACAAAGACATAGTAATGTCTCATGATGCAAGAGAAGAAGAGGCACAGGAAAATGGGAATCGCCAGCAAACTAAGCTCTCCTTCCCTCTGTGTGTTGTTTCATTCTTTTTTTTCTCTTTCCCCACGAGCTTTCTCTGCTCCCTCATCTTCATGGAGGAATATGTCGTCTCACCATATTGGGTTCAGCCCCACAAAGAAACTGAAAGCTTTTCTTGAAGTGGGGTGAGGGAGCCTTTCAAGCCATATTTCTCTAAATGGCATCTAGGGGCCTGGCCTCAGTGGAATGGAAGGAAAATAGGGCCACTGTGAGCTTGGCAGATGCTACAAAAAGTATAGACTACTTTCACCTTGGTTACCTCCAAGTTGAAAAAAAAAAAAAACGTATAGACTGCAGGTGGCCACAGCTACCGTTTTTCTAGTTGTCTTTGACTAAGACAAACTTGGAATAGGAAATAGTAGAGATGCTAGATATCTGGTCATACACTGATGTTAAACTTGTCATCAAGCAAATTAAGAATAGTAATAAAATATACCAAAAACAGTTTAATTCACAAAATGGAATGTATATATCAGAGACTCCCATCCCATTAACCCCTAACTATTCATTGGTTTGTCTTCCTTTGTAACTAAGCAGGAGAGTTGTTAGAAATAAAACTCAGCTGAATTGATTTAAAATAACATCAGTCGATTTTAGCTCATAAAGGCTTTTGCTCTAGAATTACTGATAGTTTACCACTTGCAGAGTTCAGACCTCCTAAGTTTCCTCAATGCATTCTGGTTTCATTTTAAATACTTACAAAAGAAGTGAAGATCATCTTACAAAAAGTAACTTTGAGATGTCATTCAGCTCTAATAACTAATAAAGTCAATGAAGCTTTACTTACTCATTCTTCTCATTTTTTCTCTTTTCTTTGGTACCCCTTTCACTGAATGGTTATACTTTATAGTTATCTCTTACAGTTATTTCCAAAGTAAGCATTTTATTATGCATCCTTATTTTTAAAATTAATAAATTCATTCAATGTATGTTGATTTATTTACTAAAATATTATGTATATTATGAACTAGATAAATAACAAACATTTTAAAGAATGATCTAGCTGGGTGCAGTGGCTCACGCCTGTAATCCTAACACTTTGGGAGGCCGAGGTGGGTGGATCACCTGAGGTCAGGAGTTCAAGACCAGCCTGACCATCATGGTGAAACCCCATCTTTAAAAAAAAAAAAAAAAAGAATGATATAAAATAAATGTAATAGTGAAACTCCATCTCTACTAAAAATGCAAAAATTAGCCAGGTGTGGTGGCATGTGCCTGTAATCCCAGCTACTCAGGAGGCTGAGGCATGAGAGTCATTTGAACCCAAAAGAGGAAGATTGCAGTGAGCCAAGTTCATGCCACTGCACTCCAGCCTGAGCAAGAGTGAGACTCTATCTCTAAATAAATAAATAAATAAATAAAATGTAAGCAGACATGCTAATTTTTTCTTCCCAAGCCCCAGTAGGTCATACGGTGCACTAATCTATTGTCACAACACAGTTCATCCAAATCCAGTTTCCCTTAGTGCATCATTTTTATTGTCGTAAAGGGCAGTCCTGGACTTTTAGTATAACGTGCTCTTGGTAACCATATTTTAAAATGAATTTTCCAAGGCTAAACTTTTAATTGTATAAGTGCCCTGAAAATTGGTCTGTAATGCAAAAACAAACAAACAAAACATTAAAACATTCAATGAGTATAAAAGTGACCAGCCTCAACTAGGCAAAGTGAATTTCTTTAAAAAAAAAAAAAAAAAAAAACAAAGGCCAGGCATGGTGGCTCAAGTCTATAATTCCAGCACTTTGGGAGGCTGAGGTGGGCAGATCATGAGGTCAGGAGTTCAAGACCAGCCTGGCCAACACGGCAAAACCCTGTCTCTAATAAAAATACAAAAAAATTAGCCAGGTGTAGTGGCCTATGCCTGTAATTTCAACTACTCGGGAGGCCGAGGCAAGTGAATCGTTTGAACCTGGGAGGTGGAGGCGAGATGGCGCCACTGCACTCCAGCTGGGGTGACAGAATGAGACTCTCATCTCAAAAAACATTAAAAAAAACACTAGAAGGGAAAAAAGAAAGCCAAATTAGATAGTGACTCTCTCCAATGATCAAATTCTGTTGTTTTTTTCTCCATGTCATTTTCTCTGTCTTCCCCTAGACAGCCAGGCCCTCAGGTGATGCTGACCCTGCCAGTGTTTCAGACCAAAGGAAATAATGAGATACATAACAATAAACCAGCAATCTTGTCCCTCAATAAAGCCCTTTTCACAAAAGACATGACCAAAATTTTAAAAACAAACTGAAAAAAAAAAAAAATATATATATATATATAGAGAGAGAGAGAGAGAGAGAGAGAGAGAGAGAGAGAGAGAGATGGAGTCTCGCTCTGTTGCCCAGGCTGGAGTACAATGGTGCTATCTGGGCTCACTGCAACCTCTACCTCCCAGGTTCAAGCGATTCTCCTGCTTCAGCCTCCTAAGTAGCTAGGATTACAAGTGCATGCCACCACACCCAGCTAATTTTTGTATTTTTAGTAGAGATAGGGTTTCAAGCCCTGTTGGTCAGGCTGGTCTCGAACTCCTGACCTCGTGATCCACGTGCCTCAGCCTCCCAAAGTGCAGGAGTGAGCCACCGCACCCGGCCTGAACTGAAAATATTTATTCGAAGAATGGCAGACAAAGGATTCATATCTCTGATCTGTAATAAGACCATACAAATGAATGAGAATAGAAAGACCTTCCACTAATAAATTGGCAAAAGTTAGTCAACAGAGACTAAATGATTGATTGGCCAGTATGTAGGAAAATGTTCCTTCTTTATTTTTTAAAATGTCATGAGTTAAAACAACAAGACGCTATTTTTTCTCTGTCAAATTATCAAAGACTGTAAACTATTAAATAGTCTAGCCAGAATGTGGTAAAATGAGCACTGAATTCATCACAGGTAGACCTGTGTATTAACTTGGCCCTTTGAAAATTAATTTTGCAATGCCAAAAGATGTATATTGTCCTTGATCTAGTAAATTCTCTTCTGTAAACTTATCCTACAGAAGTAGAAAACAAAGATTTAGAGACGAGCATTTTTACTGGCACACTATATTAAGCATTGAAATTTTTTAAAACAGATTTTACAATACAAAAATAGATAAATTACAGTATATCTACCAAATACATTGTTGTTCAGCTTTACAATTTTATGTTTATTAGGAGAGCTTGGTGCTAGGATTATTACTTATATTTAAGTCATCAGTGAAAAAAGTGGGATATGCAGTTATATACCATAGTAATGACAATAACCAAGAGGGAAAGAAAAACATAGAAAAAGGCTCTAGGTGGAAATAAACAAAAATTCTGAGTTATTTTCCTTGGTTTGCAGATCTGTGAATGCTTTTAGTTCCTTTCTATGGTTTCTATTTTTAGATGTCTCTTCAAATTTATATCCAGGTAACTAATATTGAGGAACTACAATGTTCCAGACACTGTCCTAAGAGCTTGGATAAAGTAATGATAAAAACAAAACTTCTGCTTTCGATAGAATTGCCAGATTTAGCAAAGAAAAACGTAGCACATCCAGTTAAATTTAAATTACAGATAAATAATGACTAAGTTTTACTATATGTATAGTATTTTATCTGGCCACCCTAACTCTCATGGAATGTAATTTTGTGGGAGATAAATTTTCTACAATGAACATGAAACTAACTTTTATAGTTTATTTTTTATTTAATAAAATACACCTAACACAAAATATGCTATTTTAACTATTTAAAAATGTACAGTTTAGTATAGTAAGTTAATTTATGATGTTATGCAACCATCACTACTATTTAGTTCCAGAACTTCTTCATCACCTCAAAAGAAAAACTCCTTGTACATTAAGAATTTACTTCCCATTCTCCATTCTCTCCAGTTCCTGGCAACCACTAATCTGCTTTCTGTCTCTGTGGATTTGCCTATTCCAGACATTTCATATAAATGGAATCATACAAGATGCTGTCCTTTCTGTCTGGCTTCTTTCACTTAGGATAATGTTTTTAAGGTTTATTCATGTTATATCATGTATCAGAATGCCATTTCCTTTTACGGCTGAATAACAGTCCATTGTATGTATCTATCACATTTTGTTTATCCGTTTATCTATTGATTGATGGACATTTGAGTTGTTTCCAACTTCTGGCTTTTGTGAAATATGTATTAATTTTATACATTTAAAAAATAAGTTTTACTTAAACCATTATACCCAAGAGATGATAAAAACCTTTTTCAGAGCTGATATGGTTTGGCTGTATCCCAACCCAAATCTCATCTTGAATTGTAGCTCCCATAATTTCCACATGTTGTGGGAGGAACCCTGTGGGAAGTAATTGAATCATGGGGGTGGGTCTTTCCCATACTGTTCTTGTAATAGTGAATAAGTCTCTTGAGATCTGATGGTTTTATAAATGGGAGTTCCCCTGCACAAGCTTTCTGTTTGCCTGCTGCCGTGTAAGACATCCCTTTGCTCTTCCTTCAACTCCCACCATGACTTGAGGCCTCCCCTGCCATGTGGAACTGTGAGTCCGTTAAACTTATTTCCTTTATAACTTACCTAGTCTCGGATATATTTTTATTACCAGCATGAGAAGAGACTAATACAAGAGCTACTTCAGTGTTATGTTGTCAAATAAAGCTTAGTAAGAAGCTAATACAATATCTACTTCAGTGTTATATGGTCAAATAAAGCTTAGTTAGAAGATGGCCAGGCAATATTCAGTCAACACATAATAATATATTGAGCAAAGTACAATGCTAGGTTTTTTGGAAGGTAAAAAGAAGCATAAAATGTAAATATTTCCATCAATAAGCTTATACCAAATTCTGGAAAATAAAAGTCAAAAGTCCAGCTTTTCATCACAAGCAAGGCTACTCTGTCTCAGTCAGAAGCAGCTGAGCTTATGTTACCAACTCAGGGCTTCCGCTAGAACAATAAGTAGGGTGCATCACATCTGCATGATTAAAATGCTTATCAAAAAAAAGTGTGCTTCCTAGAAAAATGAAAGTGAGAACTTTATCCAAAGATAAGTAATGGTTTTCAATCCTTAAAGCTACCAAAAGACAAGAAATATTGGAGTCCCTTCTGAGAACCTCCTCACAACACAGGCTAAATTAACTATTTTCTGCCTTCCCATTTTTAGCAATCATTCTTTTGTTTCAGGTCCTCTGAGGTTTTCAGACTTACATCAGCAAATTCTTCCTTCCACCAGCTGGAGAAAGCTGGCTTCCTAAACCTCTTGCTGGCATCATCATAGAGCATTATGAAGCATAAGTCACAGAAGCAGACATGGGGGCGCCGGGATGCTTCTTTCTCTGTTGGCAGAACTCCAAGTGGCCAATGCCTGACCTAAAGCCAAGGAGACACAGAGGGGTGAGATAGGGTGGTGATAAGCAGAGTCAGAGACTCAAGATTCCCCACGTGTCTTCTATGGTACAATTGGTTCATATTCTGTCCCAGAACCTGCCACAATTTCCCCCCTTCACTCTATTCAAGTTATCTGTTCTGCCTTACCTCCTACTGCCCACCAGCTGACTAAAATTGTATGTCTTCTTCCTTTAAGGCTCAATGCAAATCCTACCTTTTCCAAAGAAGTCTTTCTGATCTTCTTCCCTTCTGTGATAAAAATCGATGTTATTTCTTCCTTCTCTGGACTTTTTAATCTCACCATATTTATTATAATTACTGGATATTTTATTTATTTTACTTTTTTAAGTGTATATATTTCTGGGGCATAGAAGATGTTTTGATACAGGCATACAATGTGAAATAAGCACATCATAAAGAATGGGGTATCCATCCCCTCAAACATTTATCCTTTAAGTTACAAACAATCCAGTGACACTCTTTAAGTAATTGCTGGTTGTTATGAATCATGCTGCTGGCTTCTTCTGTTGCCCCAATTGCAGTACAATTGTTAACACTTGATTTTATTAACTCATCCATTCCTTTAACAAATATTTACTGAATATGAGATCCCCAGGGACCATATACCAGTTTGTTTCTCTACTGACTCAGACTGCTCTTTTTGTTCTCCTTTGCCAGCACAACTTTCCCACCATCCCTTAAGAATTGGTGTTTTCCAGAAGTTTGCTCTCAAGTTTCTCCCTTCTCTTACTGGGGACAGCTAGCATCTGACATAGGTGCAGTCACTTCCCTCTCAGGAGCCAATGGTAGATACTACTCATCATTCATGGAACTCCTTCCCACTCTGCCTAGGGGTAGCCTTAAATTCTTTCCCAACACAGCACCTGAAAAAGCTCTCAATTATTTGGAGATGATAAGTGACAGAAAATCTTTCTGTGATCCCTGTCCCTGTCTCCGGTTTAATAATACATCTGTGAAGATGATTCCCAAACTCTACCATCAGCCTGACATTTCTCTTGAATTCTAGATACATATTTCCCATAACCTATAGTCTTTTTTCTGCTTACTTTGTCAAACTCAGTTTTGTCCAAAACATACTTACTATATACGCCATAAAACCTGGCCTTAGGTATTACTATTTACACAATCACTCAGCTTAGAGACTTCAAACTTATCTCTACTTTCGCTTCTCTCCTGCTGCCCATCTCCATATGCTGTTGATCATAGGTTATATTAATTCCACTTCATGAATGCCTTTTAAATATACAACTTCTTATCCTTTTCCACTTCCTTTCACTTAGGCCTTCATGGATTGCCTACATGGATTCTTGCAAGAGTCTATCATTCTCCATAAATGAATCACTCTCCTCTCCAAATTATCCTCTTCTTTGCCATCAATTGTCTTCCTAAAGCATCTACCTGGCCAGGTTAGTGGTTTTTTTCATTCCCTTTCATGGATCCCCAAATTTCTTAAGGGCCATCAAGAGGAAATACCAAATTCCTTTTTAGCATGGTATCCAGAGACCTTTGCACTCTGCCCCCAAACTACTTTTCCAAATACCTCTCATCACTTTCCCATTTCCCAGCTTTCTGCTTCAGCATGCGGTACGAGCTACTCCCTAAATACATCATGAACTGTCATACCTGTGTGTCTTTCCTCCTGCTGTATTGCCTGTTCAGAACATTTTCCCCACTAACTGCTGGGGAAATTTACTTTCAAAGCTTAGCTCTCCCCTTCTTCCGTCCTGTTTACCTCTCCCCACCTCCAGCCCAGTCTCCATTAATGGTCTACGTAGCTCTGTCATATGATGGTCTGTTGGGTCTACCCACCAGGCTGGTAACTCCTAGAGTACTCTTGTTCATTTTTGGATCCATAAGATGAATTGCAGAGTTCTAATACATAATAAAGGATCAGTAAGTGTTCTTGGCATATGCCAAATAGAAGCATACCCTATATTCTAAGTCACTTTTCTCTTTAAAGAGTAGCTGGGAAAAAGTTAAAAAAAAAAGAAAAAGGAAAGAGTAGCTAGATGGTAAGATATGAGGATTATTTTAGCTTGTATTTGAGTCTCATCACAAGGTCATTAACTGGAAATTGTTGACTTGCCAATATTTTTCCCAAGCCTCCAGTTAAATTTTCTTGGAAAGTTATGCAGAGTTGTGGCAATGAATCCTGACTTTGTAAAACAAAATTGTCCCATTATTTTCTTGTAGAAATAAAAACAAAACCATCAAAGTTTGATTGACATCAATAGGAAAAATCCTTTTGTTTTGTGTAATCTGGTGTTTTCATTAAGTAATTTGCTGAGGAGGAAAAGAGTCTTTGTAGGGGGTTCCAGAGGCATTCTGCTCAAGAAAATCTGGTTAATTTGAATAGTAGAGTTAGAGACTCCAACCTTACCCATAAAAGCCATCCCTAGAAAAAAAGGACTTTGCAGTCACAAGCTGCTTCTGCTTCTGGAGACAAATCCAATTTCATGTTGTCTACCTAACCCTGGAAGAAAATCATGACACTGTCAGACTGAAATGTATTTTAAAGAGGAAAACTTTTGTTTTGGCAGTGATTAAGCAAAATAATATGATGAAAAAAAATTTGTCTATGTAATGATGTAACCCTTTACTATAAAATATAAAAATTTTGGAAGGTGTAGCAGAGGGTTAATGCATACTGGGCTTTAAAATTAAAGTAGTTCTGTTGGTGGCAGTTCTCCTCTAAACCAACCTAGCAATATTTACTTGCATTATAAGACTGTATTTAATAAGGCAAATGGGATTGATGAATTATAATACATTGTAGTTTATGAGAGAATAAAGGTCTCCAGTACAGATACTGCTGTCAGCAGTTCTCACTGGAATTCCTTCATGGATTTTGGAGGTTGATTTAAATTATGAAATCCAAAATTTACATAGAAGCGTTAAAAAATGCATCAAGACAGAGAAAGGTGGAAAAAAATCCCACAAAGCTAAGATACCAGTAAATGAATCTTTCCTACAAAGAAAAAAATGCCTGCTTACAAATGAGCACTCTCTTTAGTTGGCAGACTAAATCAGTGTGTAGGCCTAAATAAAGGGAACAATAGACACCTTCTGACACCAGGCTGTGTGTCTGGTGAGCATCCCTCAGTGCAAATGTTAGTACTGTGTGAGTATTTATTGTGTTTCTATAAAGTCCTAATGAGCTCCTTGGGTGAGAGTGAAACCCTTTGCTTTTTCACACTGTGCTCAAGACCCCTAAACTTCATGGGGTCAAATCTAAAGAAAGGGTAATGGACCATGAGGTCCAGCTTAATAGACCTGATATTAACACAGCAGCAAGAATGTCATCAAATGCAAAGTTTACGCCAAGCAATGAATGAAGTATTTGTTACACTTAAATAATATACAAAGGTTATAACAGAGTAGTGGCACTATATCAATGTCATCATTGCAGGACTTTGAAAATCTCCCATGTATGAAATAACCCTGTAACACATCTTTTGATTACAATAAATGAATTTGCTTTCCAAGAGCAAATAATAAATTACAGTAGAAAGTTATACAACTGTGTGACTATCTGTAATTATTTTTAGATATTGAAAATCTCTTGCCCTTATAAATAGTGAGGATACCATCAGTATCTAAAACTCATATAAAAGAAATGCATTGTATTCCTCATATTGGTTATAGTTTATATACTTAAATGAACATTTTCTCAAATTGAAACATTTTTCTTTTATTGTGATCTGGTTTCCTTAGGATAGGGCAGATATCCCTTGCTTTGAAATAAGTAAAACGTCACCACACCGAAGATGACATCATAAGGCAGAACCACTTGTGTAAATATAGGACCCTTTCACCAGACTCCCTCATCCATGGAGTTGTTGGCTCATCACAATAACCCTTGTCTTTTATTACAGTGGAACTTCAGTTCAGATAATGCAATGAAAGCTTGCAGACCTAGGATCTGAAAACTCTGTGCACTCCATGATTTGATTTGTAAACTAACGTTAACGATATCATCACTCACTCTCTCATGGCTAAGAATGGAAAGACCTAGGGGTATGAACCAGTAAAAATATTGTATGGTGGCTCACCTTTCATGTGTTTATTTTCTTGCTGGGTTAACAAAATATTTTTCTTTGGAATTGACTCAAATAGGTTATAAATTATTTGAGGACTGGAATATGTCGCTACTTTCTGCTGTTTTATGTTTCTGTTCCCCAACAGTAAAGACACAGCCATAGTATTCTCTACAAACTCCACACCTAATGGATATATATGAGAAATGTTAGTCATAACTTCCCAACTCCCCTTTTTTTCTATGGCTTGATTGTCATGAAATTGAAAAATTGACATTTACTCATAAATTTCAGGTAGGATATTGTCAAATTGGTCAGCTAACATATATTCTCATAAACTTTCAGCAGATTACAAACTGCTAACTTCCCATTTCACTTTGCATTATTTATTCAGTTTCCAGAAGTCTGCCCCATCCACTAATTTTTGGAGGTTAGTGGAATGACACTTTCATATTTGTAAAATTAGATGAGGTTCAGTTAGATGAAAAACCACACAGGTTTCAGATAACTACTTTCAACATTCAAATACGTAAAGCAAGGACATTTACAAACCAAAAAAAAATCACCAAAGCTCTTAAGTGCTGTGGTTAACTACCATCATTTCTCTTTGACTAATAAAAATGGTGGGGAAATGACGTTATTTTACTTTACTTGTCATTTTCAAATAAATACATAGAAATTTAGAAATCAAAACCAATTAATTTTTAATAATAAAGAGGCAACCAAAAGCAGGTTATATGTTGATGGGATTGACCCTAAAGAAAGGACCCTAAGAGCTAGCCCAATGCATGTAATACAGGAGCATAAAAACTCTGAGCTACCTAAAAATACCATTTCCACCAACCTGCCAGAATGTCTAGAACTTCTGTAATTGGAGTTATTACTGCGTATTAAGACAGTTTTTGGTCAGGTGTGGTGGCTCATGTCTGTAATCCCAGGATTTTGGGAGGCCGAGGTGGTCAGATCACTGAGGACAGGAGTTTGAGACCAGCCTAGACAACATGGTGAAACCCTGTCTCTACTAAAAATACAAAAAATAGCCAAGCATGGTGGTAGGTGCCTGTAGTCCCAGCTATTCCAGAAGCTGAGGCATGAAAGTCTCCTGAACTCAAGAGGCAGAGGTTGCAGTGAGCCAAGATCATGCCGCTGTACTCCAGCCTGGGTGACAGAGTAAGACTCTGTCTCAAAACAAACAAAACAGTTTTTAACAGATGCCGATTAAAATGCTTACATAATACATTTACCCAATAATATCCATTTTCTCTCCAATATGTATTAGCCAAGAGCAGGACATAGCCCAGAGCAAATTGTTTGAACCAAAGGAGAGTACAGTCTTGAGTAAAGTAGAATGCGAAAGGAATTCTGGAGAGCCAGGAGGCCCCAAAGACAATGGCTGTGAGAGGAAGACCCAACCTAAGAGAGTGGGGATGTACTGAAGACTTTGTCTTCTTTGAAACTGGGCATAAAACCTGGTTGTGCCTATTAGTAAACTGTTTCTAAATGTTTCCCTACAATTAGAAGCTCTTTAAGGAATTTAAATTTATACTTCCTGGCTTAAACATACAGAGGGGCAGTTTTTATACTAAAACAAGTGTATGATTCATTTCTTCTGATGTACTTTTAGAAGTGAGACCAACACAGATGTTAGAAAAGAGATACTCCCACGTCCAGCTAAGACAGAGTAATAGGGACCAGATTTATCCTCCCATCACACACACACGCATACACACACACACACACACACGTGGAATAATGATTTTTAAGACATTTAACTTTAGAAAATGAAGGACAGTGATGACTGAAATAATTTTTAACAGAGTTTGTTTTTAGAGCAGTTTTAGGTTCACAGCAAAATTGAAAGTTCTCCCTACTGTCCCCAACCTTGCCCCCAACAGACACACTGTCAACATCCCAAACCAGAATGGTACATTTATTACAAGCAATGAACCTAAACTGACACATCATTATAAATCAGAGTCTATAGTTTACATTACAGTTCACTCTTGGTGTTTTATATTCTGAGTCGTGACAAATGTATTAATATAATAGTATCACAGAGAATAGTTTTACTACCCTAAAAATCATTCCTTTCCCCAATCCCTGGCAAGCACTGATCTTTTTACTTATCTTCATGATTATGCCTTTTCCAGAATGTTATATAGTTGTAATCATAGTATATAGCCTTTTCATATTGACTTCTTTCACTTAATAATATATATTTTAGGTTCCTCCATGTCTTTACATGGCTTGATAACTCATTTCCTCTTAGTGCTGAATAATATTCCATTGTCTAAATATACCACAGTTTATTTATTTATTCACCTACTGAAGGCCAAGTATTGGCAATTATGAATAAAGCTGCTATAAACATTTGGGTGCAGGTTTTTGTGTGGGCTTAGCTTTTTGATTCATTTGAGTGAATACCAAGGAATGCAATTGCTGGATTATGTGGTAAGAGCATGTTTAGTTTTGTAAGAAACCACCAAACTGTTTCTTCAATTGTGGCTGTACCATTTTGCATTTCCATCAGCAATGAATGAGAGTTCCTGATGCTCCACATCCTCGTAAGAATTAGGTGTTGTCAATGTGTTGGACTTTTGACATTCTAATAGACGTGTAGCAGTATCACGTTCTAATTTGCAATTCCCTAATGACATATGATGTTGAGTATCTTTTCACATCCTTATTTGCCATCTGTGTATCTTCTTTTGTGAGGTGTCTGTTCAGACTTTTTTTTTTTTAGACAGTCTCACTCTGTCCCCAGGCTGGAGTGCAGTGGTGCAATCTCAGCTCACTGAAACCTCCACCTGCCAGGTTCAAGTGATTCTCTTGCCTGAGCCTCCTGAGTAGACAGGACTACAGGCACACACCACCACACCTGGCTAATTTTTGTATTTTTAGTAGAGACAGGGTTTCACCATTTTGGCTAGGCTGGTCTAGAATGCCTGACCTCATGATCTGCCCACCTTGGCCTCCTAAAGTGCTGGGATTATGGGTGTCAACTACTGTGCCTGGCCTATTCAGATCTTTTGCCCATTTCTTCATTAGTTTGTTGATTTCTCATTGCATTCTAAGTTGTTTGTATATCTTGAATGTATTCTCTTGAATGTCTTTATCTGGTATATCCTTTGTAAATGTTTTTCTCCTTTGTAAATGTTAACCTCCATTCTATTGACAGTGTTTTTCACAGAACAGAAATTTAATTTTAATGAAGTCCAGTTTATCAATTATTTCTTTCCTGGAGCTAAAAAGTTGTCACCTTGCCCAAGATCATCTAGATTTTCTCCTGTGTTATCTTCTAGAAGTTTTTTGTTTTGTTTTGTTTTTAATTTCAACTTTTGTTTTAGATACAGGGGGTCCACATGCAGGTTTGTTACATGGGAATATTGCATGATGCTGAGGTTTGTGACATGGATCCCATCACCCTGGTAGTGAGCACAGTATCCAATAAGTAGATGAGATTTGGGTAGAGACACAGCTAAACGATATCAGAAATGTTTATCAGCAGAGAAAAAGCCTTGGCCCTACTCTGAAAGTCTGACAATGAAATTACATATTTATGTGCTTTAATTTAAAACCATTAAAAACTAGGCTGGGTGCAGTAGCTCATGCCTGTAATCCCAACACTTTGGGAAGTCAAGGTGGGCAGATCATTTGAGGTCAGGAGTTCAATTGGCCAACATGGTGAAACCCCATTTCCACTAAAAATACAAAGATTAGCCAGGCATGGTGGCAGGTGCCTGTAATCCCAGCTACTCAGGAGGCTAAGGTGGGAGAATCACTTGGACCTGGGAGGCAGAGGTTGCAGTGAGCCAAGATTGTGCCACACACTCTAACCTGGGTGACAGAGTGAGACTCTGCCTCAAAAAAAAAAAAAAAAAAACAAATTACGGTCATGCATCACTTAGTAACAGGGATACATTCTAAGAAGTGTGTCGTTAGATAATTTTGTCATTGTGTGAACATCATAGAGTGTACTTACACAAACCTATACACGTAGGCTATGTGGTATAGCCTATAGCTCATAGGCTACAGTCCTGTACAACATGTTACTACACTAAATACTGCAGGTAATTGTAACACAATGGTAAGTATTTGTTTATTAAAACATAGAAAAGGTAATGTATTGTACTATGACATTACAACATCACTAGACTATAGGAATTTTTCAATTCCATTATAATCTTACAGGATCGCCATCATATATATGTGCTTCATCATTGGCCAAAGCATTGTCATGCACTGCCTGACTGTAATTGTGAATAATTTTTATATATAGAAAAAGGTATTTAATAAAATAGACAGATGATAGATGATTGATAGTTAGATCACTCTATCAATTACAGATCCAATTTCCTTAGTTAATAAGACATAACAGTTAAGAGCACAGACTCTGGAACCAGATTGCCTAGGTCAAATTATGGTTCCACCACTTATGAGCTGTGTGGCCTCAGACAAGTAGTCAAATTAATCTCTGTATTTTAGTTTTATCACCTTTTAAAGGGGGCTAATAATAGAGGCTATCTAAGAGATTTAGCTTAAGGATTAAATTAGTTAGTGTATATATAAAGAACTTGGCACAACACCTGACACAATAAATGCTATATAAGTGTTGGCTATTAACAGTGTAGCTATTAGCAGTACTAGTAATAGAACTAGTACTGCTACCAATACTGATAGCTGTATTTTGCAAAGGAGAGACACAAGGATGGGAATAAGAGAATGCATTTGCAAGAAGGAATGACCTACAAATCATGCCAACTGGAAGTGTAGTGCATTTGGGAGAGATAAACAATGAGGCAGTCTTAGGTTTGATGGTGAAGTTGTTTTTCTGTTATTCTATTCCTTTTTTTTTTTTTTCATTATTTAGGCATCACATTTTATTTTTATTTTTTTAATATATTTTACTGTGTTTTAGGTTTTGGGGTACATGTGAAGAACATGCAGGATTGTTGCATAGGTACATACACAGCAATGTGATTTGTTGCCTTCCTCCCCATCACCTATACCTGGCATTTCTCCCCATGTTATCCCTCCCCAAAGCCCCACCCCTGCTGTCCCTCCCCTGGCTCCCTGCAACAGAACTCAATGTGTGATGCTCCCCTCCCTATGTCCATGTGTTCTCATTGTTCAACACCCGCCTATGAGTGAGAATATGTGATGTTTGATTTTCTGTTCTTGTGTCAGTTTGCTGAGAATGATGGTTTCCAGGTTCATCCTTGTCTCTACAAAGGACATGAACTCATTGTTTTTTATGGCTGCATAGTATTCCATGGTGTATATGTGCCACATTTGCCTTGTCCAGTCTACAATCAATGGGCATTTGGGTTGGTTCCAGGTCTTTGATATTGTAAACAGTGCTGCAA
>CAUYLG010039991.1:0-22125 GCA_963573385.1 Cacajao melanocephalus
TTTCTTCCCATTTTTGTGGATTTATCCACCTGTCGTCTTTGTAATTGCCGACTTTCAGATTGGGTCTGAGTGGACGTCTGGCTTGTTGGTGATGAAGTTTTTTCTGTTTCTTAGTTTTCCTTTGGCAGACGCCCTTTCCCCGCAGAGCTAGGCTTTCCCAGGTTCAGCTGTGCTTACTGTGAAACTCTCAGTCCTCAGCGCTTCCAATTGCTGTTCCTGTGGCGATGGGACCAGCCGAGCCTGACTCAAAGGGCATCCAGTTGTGTATACTCTACACTGAGAAGTGCCGCGCCGTGCTGGGGCACAGGCAAAACAGCTGCACCGGCCAAAAGAGTCGCGCTAGCGACCTGAGTGGCTCCTCCGTTGGGTAGCTCCCAGTTTGTGGGCAACAGAAATTTGTCTGAAATTGCGGTGTCCACACGCTCTCTGTGCTTTCATTGGGAACTACAATCCTGAGCTGTTGTTAATCGGCCATCTTGGATCTCTCTCCGCCCGGTGATGAAGTTTTTTGTTTCTTAGTTTTCCTTTGGCGGACGCCCCTTCCCCACAGAGCTGGACCTTCCCAGTTCGGCTGTGCTTGCTGTGAAACTCTCAGTCCTCAGAGTTTCCAATTGCTGTTCTTGTGGGGATGGGACCGGCCGAGCCTGACTCAAAGGGCACCCCGTCCTGTATACTCCGCACTGGCAAGCGCTGGGCCGGGGCGCCAGCAAAACAGCCGCGCAAGCCAAAAAGTTGCGCTGGTGACCCGTGTGGCTCCTCCGCTGGGAATCTCCCGGTCTGTGGGCAACAAAAATTTGTCTGAAAGTGAGGCATCCACTTGCTCTCTGCGCTTTCACTAGGAGCTAGAATCCTGAGCTGTTGTTAATCAGCCATCTTGGATCTCTCTCAGACACACGGTAATTTCTTTGCACCATTTCAAGTGTTGGCTGCTTTTCCTTCATGTCATCCTCTGCTCATGACAGCTCTGAGACTGAGGGTAGAAGCTGATAAAGGAGAGGTTGGGAAAGAGGTGACAGCGTGATAAAGGCTTGGAAAGAACAGGGCTATCTGAGGTTTTAAGCTCAGGAGCCACGATCTCCACTTGCCTATAAGATATCTACATAGCTGGGTACAGTGGCTCACACCTGTAATCACAGCACTCTGGGAGGCCGAGGTAGGTGGATCACTTGAGGTCAGGAGTTCGAGACCAGCCTGGCCAACATGGTGAAACCCTGTCTCTACTAAAAATACAAACATTAGCCGGGCGTGGTGGCTCATGCCTGCAATCCCAGCTACTCAGGAGGCTGAGGCAGGAGAATCGCTTGAAACTTAGAGGTGGAGGTTGCAGTGAGCCAAGATCATGCCATTGTACTCTAGCCTGGGTGACAAAAGTGAAACTCTGTCTCAAAAAAAAAAAATTATCTGCTTGAATTTGAAAAATGGGCCCTTCTCGGTGGATGATTTAGAAAAAGCACACGTCTAGGCATCTCCTGCCAGGATAAAGGATTTGGAAAGCACAAGTGGGTTGGATTTTAGTTTCTACTGACACCTTGGCTAGGTGCCCTTGTGCAGTGCACCACCTGCACAACTGCACTGGCAGGCCCCACTGGGGATGGCAACCAGCCTCAGATGGTAGAGGGATGGGATCTCCTCCACTCTGGTAAGAAGGAGAGTAGGGGAGAAAAGAGGTGTGGCTAGGAGCACAACCGAGTGAGAGGCATGCAAGGAAGTTGTAGGGTTTCTATTTGGCATTATTTTCTCTGTGAAGAAGGAGAGAAGCCAAGTGTGAGTGAGGCTCGGAGATTTGGAGGGAGAGGCAGGTGTGACACTGTCTCCGTGAAGAAGGCAGAAGGAGGGTCTAAGAAAAATCAGAGAGTTGCTGAGGAATGTCAAGGCCTGACCAGACTTTTCTCTGGAGTGGAAGGCAGGAGGGGGCAAAAGTTAGGAAGTGGGCAGTGAGCTCGCTGGGGAAGTGGGCCACTCCGACGAAGGCTGGAGAGGAGGGCAGCCATCTGTTGGCCAGACGTAAGACAAAACCCCAGCCGCTTGCTTTCATCAAACAACGCACACCAGCTCTTACGGCAAGAACTTTTACAAATAGTAAGTGATTTGATGCTTAATTGATACTCCCACTTGGCAGATGAGAAAAGCAAAACACAGAAAGGTTAAGTGACTTGCTCAGAGTCACACAGCTGGCTAGTGGCAGAGCCAGGATTTGAACCTGGACCATCTGGAAGCTACATGGGAAGGATGGTCTGGGTCCTAACTCTTAACTATGGGAGGCCTTTCCTGACTTTTCTACCAGGGGTGTCTCTGAGATCATGGAGTCAGTTTCAAGCATGAGGCAAGGTGATTTTTTTTTTTTTGAGACAAGGTCTCAGTCTGTCACCCAGGTTCCAGCCTGGAGTGCAGTGGTGCGATCACAGCTCACTGCAGCCTCGACCTCCCCAGCTCAGATGATCCTCCCACCTCAGCCTCCTGAGTAGCTGGGACTACAGGCTCAGGCCATCATGCCTGCCTATTTTATTTATTTTTCTTTTTAGTAGAGACAAAGTCTGACTATGTTGCCCAGGCTGGTCTTCAACTCCTGGGCTCGAAAGATCCTCCCACCTTGGCCTCCTAAAGTGTTGGGATTAAAGGTGTGAGCCACTGCACCTGGCCAAGGTGATTTTTTTTTAAAGTTCAAAAGGTGATCATTTGTTTCGTTGGAGTGAGTCTGAACATTCTCACATCCAAATGCCATGTGCCGTCAGGGAGAATCTGGGAGCCACGGGTGGGTCTGCCTTCTGCTCCAGGCTTAGAGATAGACCTGGTTGGCCTGGAGAATGGGAAGTGGGGGGTCAGGGAGTGACACTCATCTTTATTTATATTTTGGGGGTCTTTAGATTTTGAAATCCTATCTATACATGCAGAGCCCTTTTTGAGAGAAAATGTTTTTTCCGTTCTCATTTTTTTAAAGTTAGAAAAACATGCCAAAATCAGCTTTCTAACAATCTTAGTCCTCATTTTATAAAACACATTTCCTTGAAGCTACCGGCAGTAGCACTTCTGTCAGCCACCAGCCTTAGAGGAATAAACCCATAATCACCCCTCTGTGGGAATGAGGTCAATATCAATGACTGTCTAATAAAGGAGTAAACTCAGCATTTAAAAAAATCAGGATCCCTAGGAAACCTAGAGGCAAATGGCAAAGGAAATTTGATCTGGTGAAAACTAAGATTTTTTTTTTAAAGAAACTCTTTATTATTCTTTATTTTTGAAGACAAAACTATGTTTTAAAAATGGTAGGTTGGTTTATCAACAAATCTCTACTTAAGGAATTGAATACGGAACTGATTATACAGCTGGCAAAAACCTCACTATTTCGACAGACTCTGAGACGGTCTAATTTAGTGAAAGGTCTAAATCAGTTCGAAGCCAGTGGTTTTGGAACTCTGACTGGCTTAATTACCTTTGACTCAGAGTAAGCTGAGAAACTCCTTCCTTCAGTGGCCTCCAGAATTGAGAGAAACTTACCCCATTGAGCTGATAAAGATAGTTTCTTCTTATATATATAGTTTTCATTTTTCTTTCATGGAAATGGGGTTTTGCCATGTTTGAACTCTGGTGCTTAAGCGATCCTCCTGCCTCAGGCTCCCAATGCTGGGATTACAGATGTGAGTCACCATGCCCGCCTAAAGAGAGTTTCTAATTAGCAGATCAATTTCAAAATATTAATCACTTCTTCAGATTTGCCCTGTTTGTAATATAGGAGGAATCTCCCCATGTGTGGCCTAGTCCCTTTGGTGTCTGCATACCTGAGGAAAGAGTCTTAACCCTGCCCCACAAAACCCATGGTCACCACTGCACATATGATATACAGTTTGGAAACTGAGGCTTGTTGGAGGGAGTGCCTTGCTTAAGGTTTCAAGGCTGAACTGTGGCTGGAACACATCTCCTTATGATTCCCAGTCCAGTGCTCTTTGTAATGCATGTCAAAGTACTTGGTATATGGTAATTAGATTATTAATTAAAAAAAAGAGAACTTTGGAAAATTGTTCTTTGCGCATTTTAGACATTTTCCCTATGATAATTCCAACTAGCGATTTGGCCTCTCTGTGTAGTAATAATAACATATATGCAGCCGTTATTATGCACTAGGTACCATTCTAAATAGTGCGTGTATCTTCACTTAATTCATCCTATCAATAACCTTGTGATACATACTTATTATCTCCAGTTTTGTTTGTTTGTTTGTTTTTTGTTTTGAGATGGAGTTTCACTCTTGTCTCCCAGGCTGGAGTGCAGTGGTGTGATCTCAGCTCCCTGCAACGTCTGTCTGCTGGGTTCAAGCAATTCTCCTGTCTCAGTCCCCTAAGTAGGTGGGATTACAGGTGTCTGGCACCACACCCAGCTAATTTTTGTATTTTTAGTAGAGACAGGGTTTTACCATGTTGGCCAGGCTGGTCTCAAACTCCTGACCTCAGGTTATCCACCCTCTGAGGCCTCCCAAAGTGTTGGGATTACAAGCATGAGCCACCGCACCCAGCCTCCAGTTTACATAAAGGGAAACTGAGGCCCAGATAGATGGACTAAAATGCCTAACACTGGGATTCCCACCATTTCTCCCTTCTCAATGCCTTCAATGTTTTAGTAACTTTTTCATCATGCCCCAAGGTCCAAATAAATACATAATAATTTTGTTTACTAAGTAATTAGGTGCAAACAACTTACAAATCTTTACGCCCTAACAGTGTTGTCATTGTTTGGAAAAATAACTCACATATATTGAAACAAAATATACTTTTCTTCCATCTTAACCAGAATTTCATAGTCATGGGATGGAGGTGCCTGTTGGGCACTGTACAGCTTCTCAGAACGTGAATCAGATTGGACGTCACTTCCCTCATTTTCTGTTCTACATTGATTTTCATGTGATGTTTGCTTTTTATAACTGTAACTACAGAAAACCCAGCTTTTCAAAGATATGATGTCACTAAAAGCAATGTAGCACGAGTTCATGGTGAAACTGTGCACTGCCTTGAGCTGTAGTTTGTGGGTATCTGACAAATATCATTGTTTCTTCAAAACAGGTAAAAAAAATAAATGTTCCCTTCCTCATGTGTGCTGCAGTGCCCAGGAGTTTTGTTTATTTATTTGTTTATGGCAAAGTCTCACTCTGCTGCCCAGGCTGGAGTGGAGTGGTACAATCTCAGCTCACTGCAACCTCTGTCTCATGGGTTCAAGTGATTCTCCTGCCTCAGCCTCCAGAGTAGCTGGGACTATAGGTGTCCGCCACCATACCTGGCTAATTTTTGTATTTTTAGTAGAGACAGGGTTTCACTGTGTCAGCCAGGCTGATCTTGAACTCCTGACCTCAAGTGATCTGCCTGCCTTGGCCTCCCAAAGCGCTGGGATTACAGGCATGAGCCACTGCGCCTGGCCCCCAGGAGTGTTGTCTTCATCTACTCGGGCTCTATAACAAAATACCATAAACTGGGTGGCTTAAACAGCAGAGATTTACTTTCTCACAGTTCTAGAGGCTAGAAGTCTGTGATTGAGATGCCAGCAAAGTTGAGTACTGGTGAGGGCTCCCTTCCTGGCTTGCAGACGGCTGCCTTCTCACTGTGTTTTGGCATAGCAGAAAGAGAGTGATCTTTCTTCCTCATTTCATGAGGCCACTAATCCATCATAAGAGCCCCACCTTCATGATCTAATCTAACCCTAATTGCCTTCAAAGGCCCCATCTCCAAACACCATCACTTTTCGGGGTAGGGCTTCAACATGAATTTTAGGGGATGCAAACATTCAGTTCATAACAGGTGTCTTGGCACACAACTTGGGAACTATGGTCTACAGGAAAGAGCTACTGAGAACAGAGACCCAGTAGTCTAGCTCCCAAGCCTCTATGCTTGGCACTAGGTCAGGCGGTTTTTTCCAGTGCACCCCATCAAATGGGGCTCATACTCTAGGAAATAGACTTATTCATTCAGCAGATGTTTGACAAGCTGCCACTCCATGCCAGCCCTTGTGCTGGGCTGGGGTGGGGAGGGACAGAGGCTCCAAGGAATGGCCAGAGAATCCATGGTGGAGCTGATTGATAGGTCCGGGAAAGAAGGGGCAGGAGAGAGATGGACAATTCTTTATGAATTTTTGCTCAGCAGCCCAGAGTTGTCGTTTATCTCAGAGAATGATCTGATCCGATTCAGCCACAGTCTGGTCTCCACCTTTAAATGTTGGGAACTGCATAAATCAGCACATTTTGCTCAAAGCAGAGTCTATATACAGCACTGCCAGGCTGCTTACCATAATTAGGCCTCCAGCAGTGATTGTTTTTGCTCCTTGTGTTTCATCCCCAACCCTGGAGGGGGAAGGGAGGGGTGTGATCAGGGTTATGACGCTTGTGTGCAACCCTAACAGATGAGAGGTTTAGAGGCAAGAGCACAAATGGAGGCTCTGGTCGGTAGCTCGTCCCCTGCTCCTCCCATCCCCATCTTTGTCTGCACCACAGGGGGTCTTCCTACATTCTGTGGTCACTCTACCCTGCATTTCCAAGCCCTTCTTATCTCCATCATTCCCCCACAAATAGCCTCCTTTAGGCTCTTTGAACTTGGGGGTGCACACCCTGAGGGCAGTCTGTCCTCGGGAGGAAGGACCCAAAGAAAAACAATGCGAGTCCTGGAGGCGGGCTCAGGACCATTTAGGCAGGGAGTTCTGGGGCCCTGGTCACTGCTGCATGGCTGAGGAAGGGGGAGGGCCACAGGTGGGCTTATGCGCTAGGTCTTTTGGATTCCGTGCCCTGTTGGCGGGGTGTAGCTATAGGAAGGTCAGAGACGGGTCCTCTAACTAGGGACACAAGGCAGGGAGGTCCTGGTCACTCAAGTCTAAAGGTAGTTCTCTTTGTGTGCAAAGACGGAGAAGCATAGGGGTCTCAAAATCTGATCCTGTCATACTGCCAGGGGGCCTGGGCCTCTCAGAATTCTAGGAGTCACCTGAGTGGGGCCAGGCCTGTTTGGAATTCTGGGAGCAGTGATCATTACCCTGATTGGAGGTGTGGTATTCTGCATTTACTTACCAGCTTGTGGATTGAGATACCTGCTTGTGGGCTTGGTCAGTTTCTAGGAAAGATGAATTAAGTTATCCAAATAATAATTGTTGATTTAGTTCTCTATGCAATTCTGTAATTTGATATCTTATTTTTTGTTTGTTTGTTTTGTTTTTGTTTTTTTTTGTTTTTTGAGACAGGGTCTTACTCTGTCTCCCAGGCTGGAGTGCAGTGGCATGATCTCGGCTCACAGCAACTTCCATATCCTGGGCTCAAGCAATCCTCCCATCTCAGCCTCCCAAGTAGCAAGGACCACAGGCATTCTCCACCATGCCTAGCTAATTTTCCTTTTCTTTCTTTTTTTTTCTTTTTGGAGAGATGGATTTCACCATGTTGCCCAGGCTGGTCTTGAACTCCTGGTTCAAGGTGTGAGCTACCTCACCCAGCCTGACATCTTATGTATTTTAAAGCTACAGTTTTTAGTGAAAATATATGCTCATGAGTGGTTATTTGAAAATCTATATATAGTTCTTCTTGTGACATTGCATTCACGTATATTTGTCAGATATTAGGATGATTACCCTGGCTTTCTTTCGGTTCATACTTGTCTGATATATCCTTTTTAATCCTTCTCTCTTCAATCTCTCTATATCCTTTTGTTTAAGTGCTTACTTGTAAATAGCACACTACTGGATCTTATATTGCTCATCAAATCTTAGACTCCCCAACTTTTGCCTGATGACAATAACCCATTTATCTTTACTATGAATACTGTTATGTTATGCCTATATCATAATGAACCTCTGATTTAAAAGCAAACAGCTGGCTGGGTGTGGTGGCTCATGCCTGTAATCCCAGCACTTTGGGAGGCTGAGGTGGGCAAAACACTTGAGGTCGGGCATTCAAGTCCAGCCTGGCCAATGTGGTGAAACCCCATCTCTACTAAAAACAGAAAAATTAGCCGGGCATGGGTGGCATGTGCCTGTAGTCCTAGCTACTCGGGAGACTGAGGCAGGAGAATTGCTTGAACCTGGGAGGCAGAGGTTGCTGTGAGCTGAGATTGCACCACTGCACTCTAACCTGGGAGACAGAACAAGACTGTATCTCAAAAAACAAAAAAACAAAACAAATCAGAAAAGCAAATGGCAAATGACGTAATTGGAATATCACCATTTGCAATCCTCAGTGGCATAATGGATGCAGGTAATGATTGCCAATGGCGGCTGACAGTACAGAGACCAGAACCGAATCTGAACAGACCTCCAGATTCAACTCCAACGGGCTGAATCTGCAACTCAGAAAATCCGAGGAACATGTGAAATTATATGACAAGGATGCAGCCAACAAAATCCAGACTATGGGACCTGTCAGGACATACGACCAGGTTTTCTCAACAAATGAATTGCAAGGAAAAAGGAAAGGATGGGAGGCATACAGATGAAAAAGACTCAAGAGACATTGAGCTACTTGCAATGAGTGGACTTTATGAGGATCGTGACTGGTAAGCTATAGAAAAACATTTATAAATTTATTCTTCTGGAAAATCTTACCCGACAAGAAACCCAAGCGGCACTCAGGGGATCGGAGGAACACACTTTATTACGCCGGCGGGCCCAGAAGGGTTCATACCCAAAAGTCTGGACCCCAGCTAAGAAAAGTAAACCGTTTTTATAGGTAAAGGGGCAGGGGAAGGAACTCAGGACTTTAGACAATGCAGCAGGTTTTAGACAACGAGGCAGTTTCTTTTAAGGTTTTCCAGTTAGTAAGCAATAAGCTGAGGCACAGAAGCAGAAAGAGGCAGTTACTAACAAAAATAGGGTCAGTTTCAAAAATAGGGGCGGCTGCTGACAACGTGCTGACAAAATGTTGGGTGAAATTTCCACTTTATTATGAGACAATGGACTATTAGATGATATTAAGAAATTATTATTTTGTGAGATACGGTATTGTGGCTGTATTGTTAAAAATACTTATGTTACACATCGAAACATTTAGGGGTGAAATGATATAACGCCCAGGATTTAATTCGATTTGAAATACATCGAGAGGAGAAAGTGCAGGTGGTTAGAGAAGTCGGATTGGCCGTGAGTTAATTGGAGAAGTGGAATGATGGGTATCTGGGAATTTATGACAGCTCTCTCTACTTTTGTATATATTTCAAGTTTTCCATAATAATATGCAAACAAAAGTTGGGGTGGGGAAGTAAATAGCTGATCTGCTTTTTTTGGCCCTATGCCTCCGGCCCACCCCACGACCGGTTCCGAGGCCTCAGGCTGGCTGGGCATGAGCTGCATTCCCCGAAGGCGTCAGGAGGTGGCGCCACTGCTCCTCCGCCGGCTGTAACTCTCCGCCCCCCACCTCCCCCGCCTCAGAGGCCGCCAGGGTTCCCGCTCTTCCCTACAACGCAGGGTGCGGGGAGGGAGACCTGAGGGCCAACGCGGATTTGCCCTTCCCAGCGCGTGCTCCCTGCCTTTCTGACCCTCATCCTTCAGGGCTGTGGCTGCCTCTCATGCACCTGTCCAGGCTTGGGGAAGTGGCCTTGTCCTGGCCCCATGAACATACTCTAGGCTCCAGAGCATCACCTTGATCTTGGAGTCTCCCTTCCCTGTCCTCTGGCCTCCCCCACACCTGGAGGCAGGCATTAGCCTCAGTGTCCCGCAGCCCATGGGCCTAACCCCCATCTTTCACCCCCAGACTCCAGTTACAGGGTTGGGCAGATGCCCCCTCTGGCTGAGCCTTCAGGTGTGAGGCCCTCAGGAGGAGCCAGAACCGTGCCTGTGGGTGGGTGTGGCTGTGGCCTCGAGCAGAGCTGGCCCTGGGCCCTGGCCAGGGAGTTGGTAAGCCTAGATCCCAGAGCAGCCTCCCATGCCACTCTAAAACATGCTGAAGTTGAATGTGGAATCATGGTTTTGTTTTTCTTTCTTTTTTTTTTAAATTGAGACAAGGTTTCGCTATGTTGGCCAGGCTAGTCTTGAACTCCTGACCTCAGGTGATGCGCCCGCCTAGGCCTCCCAAAGTGCTGGGATTACAGGCCTGAGCCACCGTGCCCAGCTGGTTTTCTAACCTTTTTTCTCTCTGAGATCCAGTCTTGCTCTGTTGCCCAGGCTGCAGTGCAGTGGTGCAATCTTGGCTCGCTGCAACCTCCACCTCCTGGGTTCAAGCGATTCTTCTGCCTCAGCCTCCTGAGTAGCTGAGGTTACAGGCGTGCACCACCATGCCCGGGAATTTTTGCATTTTTAGTAGAGACAGGGTTTCACCATGTTGGCTAGGCTAGTCTCAAACTCCTGGTCTCAAGTGACCCACCCACCTCAACCTCCCAAAATGCTGGGATTACAGGCGTGAGCCACCACACATAGCCAGTTTTCTAACTTTCTAAAGGAGGGGAATTCCATTTCTAGAAGCCCAGTATCTAAGATTGACAGGAGAGGAGATTCCTGGCTCCATCTGGGAGGAATTGTCACTTAGGCCTCCTCTGACCCCCCACCCCCAGCCCAGGGTGAAAAACAGCAGGCTTCCAGGACTCTGGGTTCCTTACATTTCTGGCTAGCTGTCAGCCCGAGTTCCTACAAGCCCGTCCGAGGCTCCAGTAAGTCCTCCTGGGCACTCGTTCAATCCCTTCATTCATATATTCATTTATTCAACAAACATTTACTAAGCTTACACTCTATGCTAAACTCACAGGGAGACCAGCGACCAAGATGGGGACTCTGTCCTCCGTGAGCCCCACAGCCTGGTGAGCAGACACACAATCTGGGCCTGCTGTCCAAGCAGGTGGCCCCCAGTTCAGGGAGCACAGAGCAGAGAGTGCCTGCCAGCTCAAGGGAGTCAGGGAAGACTCCTCAGAGGAGGTGACATCCGGGCAGTCTTGAGGAAAGTCAGGGGTCCGGAAGACAGTGAGAAGCTTTCTTTCTTGATGCAGCCATTTAGAGAGGACTCCCCGAAATGACAGCGGGGAGAGAGAACTCCAGACTGTGATTTGGGTGGAGACCAAGTGCTTCCTTGTAGATCCCCCGCCTGGCGTGTGGCATGAGCATTTATCTATCGAGCCGCCCCCACAGACGAAGCAGCGAGTCACTACTCCTTCGGAAACACCACTACAGGATGTCTGGAAGGAAATCTTCCCTCACAGAGGGAAATTGCCAATAATCAGTGTTGCTGAGAACACAAGTAGCTTCATGGGTCCCAAATGAAAGACTGAATCCCAAGTGTTCCTTCCAAGTGCTGGGGGGTGAATCAGTAATAAGGTGCCAAGATTGTAAGGCCCCCTCCTTGGGCAGAATGCCTCTCCATCCACAAATAGAAACTTGCTGAGAATTTAATTAAGAACAGTGTACATAAAACTCACTGTTCCTAAGTAAACAAATATTAAGCAAGATACTTCACATTCATGTTATGGGCTCTGAAGGGGTGAGAAAATCGGGACAGGAGGGGTGGGTGGGGAGCTCTTGAGGGGGAAGAGGAAGAAAGATTCAGACTGAGAAGAAAATAGATTCCAGGTTGGGGAGGGGAGAGAAGACGAAAGGCAGACATACTCATTGCAGTCGGAACAGAGGAGAGGCGGATGGAAGGTTCTAACTTCTTCTCTGTCCAGAGTTTTTTTTCTTTCTTTCTTTTGTTTTTTGGAGATGGAGTCTCGCTCTGTTGCCCAGGCTGGAGGGCAGTGATGCGATCTCAGCTCACTGCAACCTCTGCCTTCCGGGTTCAAGAGATTCTCCTGTATCCAGGTTCAAGTCTCCCAAGTAGCTGGGGTTACAGGCACAAACTACCATGCCTGGCTAATTTTGTATTTTTAGTAGAGACAGGGTTTCACCATGTTGGCCAGGCTGATTTTGAACTCTTGACCTCAGATGATCCACTCATCTCGGCCTCCCAAAGACATGAACCACCGTGTCCGGCTCAGAGTTTTTTTTTTTTTTTTTGTCGTCTCGGCTCTCCACTTTCTTGCTTAGTTTTCATTAGGTTCTTATGCCTGTTAGTTGGAGACAGATTTTCTGATCACACCAGGTTTTCCCTGTGGGCCTTGTGGCTGGTCCTGCTCACTCACCTCCACACACTTGCTGTCCCTGCACATGTGGAAAGTGTCTCTACTGAGGGTTTCCTCTCAGCGCTGTGCTTGGGAGGGCTGGGAATACTGGGGAGTTAATGGCTCTGGGAGTAGGAAATGACAGACGAGAGTTGGAGTATAAATACCTCACCTCCCCTTCCCCTTAGGTGGATTAATTTAGAGCTAAGTCTTCCATACCGTTCCCCAGAGCTACCCAGTAGGATTGAGTGCTCATTGCCCACGGTGGTAACTGGACTGATAACACGCTGTTAATTGGCTTCCATCCTTTCTCTGTCTTTCTTTCCCTCTTCCTTGCTGCTGCTTCCTGGAGTCACCTCCCAAACAAATTACTTGCACTCAAATTCTTGTCTCCGAGTCTGCTTCTGGGAGAACCCAACTCTCAGAAATTCTTCATATATCATATTGAAATTTTATTTTGGGGATCTTATGACCCTCCCTACCCCCAGAATTAGGTTAATCCTGATTGCAATGCAGAATGACTAATATCCTTTTATTGTTAAAGTTTTGCATTGAAGGCATATTTTCTTATTGTGTTTTGAAGGTTTATTGTCCCTGAAGGATGGCTTAAGGTTTGCAAAGTGACTTTTCGACCTTAGAGTTAATGGTCAATTTACTAGAAAGTCTGATGTTTCCCTTTCCAAACCTAAGTGATACGGTTTGGCTCTGCGTCCTCTCACAAATCTCAGGTTGAACAGTAATCTCCACGTGTTGGAGGAGGCTCCTGGTGGGAGGTGACTGAATCATGGGGGTGGATGTCTCCCTTGCTGTTCTCATGATGGGGAGTTCTCACAAAATCTGGTTGTTTAAAAACATCTAGCACTTTTCCCCATTTGCTCTTTCTTTCTTGCTCTGCCATGGTGAGACGAACTTTGCCTTCTGCCATGATTGTAAGTTTCCTAAGGCCTCCTAGCCAGGCTTCCTGTACAGCCTGGGGAACTGTGTGTCAATTAAACCTCTTTTCTTCTTAAATTACTACTCAGGTAGTTTTTTATAGCAGTGTGAGAACAAACTAATACATTAAGATTGTATCTGGACCCGACCCTTTATGTCACCTACAATGAGAGTTACTAGAAATAAGGGTGTCAATCCTCAGCTATGTTATCATTCATTTATCTTATTCATGATGTAAGTTTGTATTGAGAAAGCATGTGCCATGTGCCAGACACTCCTGCCCCATGAACTTGTTGTCTTGGGCAGCTCGAGACTGGATTTTGGATGAGGTTTTATTTTACTTATTCACTCACTATTTACTGAGAGTCTTTGTGTGCCTGGCACCGTGTTGGATCCTGGGCATACAGAAATGGGTAAGGCATGGCCTATATTTCCCAGAAGACTGGCAGCCACAAGGCTGCAATGGGTATGTAAATAATAATGGATTAGTTTGCTTACGATAATGGCCTCTGGCTGCATTTATGTTGCTGCAAAGGACATGGTTCCATTCTTTTTTATGGCTGTGTAGTATTCCATAATATATATATACTACATTTTCATTAACGTCATGCAATATACCCTTGTAACAAATCTGCCCACGCATCCCTTGAATCTAAAATAAAAGTTGAAAGAAAATATTGGGAACATTTCCTGTGATGGATGCATCTAGAGTCAGCGGGGGTGGAGTAAAGGAGAGAGGGGTTAATTCTCTCTTAGGGGACTGGGAGGGTCAGGAAGTCTTCATGAAGGAGGGACCATGAGCAGAGCCTGAAACACTCTAGGGAGAGCGAAAGATGTGGCAGGAGCAGGGGTGTGGCAGCTCTCCAAGGACTGGGGCTAGTGAGGCTGCAGCTGGGGTGCAAGTAGGTGCAGGGCTGGTGTGTCCAGTGGGGGAGATTCTTTGGTTTTAAGATCTGAGCTATGCTGGTAAGTAGTGTGGTGCAGTGTTTAGGGCACAAGGGTTAACTTGTCCAAAGCCACATAGTAAGCAAGTCTCAGAACCAAGATTGGAACCGACGTGAACATTGACCTATTCCTTGTTCTCACATATGGTAACAGGTCCTACGCAGAGATAATTCTAGGGTCTAAGAATTTGCATTTACATAGAGTTTGCATTTGCATTTGCATTTGCATTTGCAAGCTCTTATCCATAGAGCTTGTGTCCCTAACCACTGTGTCACACTGCTTCCCAGCACAGCCTTGATTTTTTTTTTTTTTTTGAGATGGAATTTCACTCTGTTGCCCAGGCTGGAGTGCAGTGGCGCCATCTCAGCTCACTGTAACCTCTGTCTCCTGGGTTCAAGAGATTCTTCCGCCTCAGCCTCCCAAGTAGCTGGGATCACAGGCATGCACCACCATGCCCAGCTAAATTTTTGTATTTTTAGTAGAGACGGGGTTTCACCATGTTGGTCAGGCTGGTCTCGAACTCCTGACCTCAAGTGATCTGCCCGCTTCGGCTCACAAAGTGCTGGGATTACAGGCATGAGCCATTATGCCCGGCCTCTGAGCCTAGATGTTAATACTGAAGTATCTCCCATGCTGGACACACCAGCCCACACCTGCCTGCACTTCGGCTATGGTCTCACTAGTCCCCAACTCTGAGTCCTGCCTTTCTGAACTTCAGTTTCCTCATCAGTATTCTCTGGGGGATAGACTACCTCCTGCATAGGGTTGTTGTGAGAATTAAATGAAAGAAACCTGTTGCAGTCCTCAGGATATTGTGAGTTCTCAATCAAAGGAAATTATGTGTTAGTAATTTGCACCAAGTTGTCTTGGATGAATATGCTTAGATAAACAAATACTCCCCACTGTGTTACCATTGCCTGTAGTATTCTGGACAGCAACATGCTGCATAGTTTGTACCTACGAGCAACAGGCTGTAGGTATAGCTTAGGGGCGAGGAGACTATACCATCTATGGTTGTGTAGATACAGTGATGTTTACACAACAACGAAATTGCCTGACACATTTCTCATAACCCATCCCCATAATTCAGTGACACATGACTGTATTTGTATCTACTAATTATCTGGGGCTTGAAGAGCATCTTTGTAAATGAGACTTGACTGTGCCCAGGGCAACGAGGAGCAGAGGGTGGACTAAACCGGGACAAAGGGATGGCCCTCAATGTGGCTGTGTGTGTTTCCATCGGAGAGTTGCATAATTTCCATCATCACCATCCCAGCAATTCCTGGAATTCATCTTTTGATACCTGGGCAGGTGGGGAAGGGCCTCCCCCTGATGTCTCCTCCCCACCCCCATGGGGAGTTCTCAGTGCTTCGCACTGGGGGATGGTGCCTGTCTGGTGAGCGTGGGGACAGGCGGGACTGACTGGCAGTACTCCAAACTTCTCACTCGCCAAAAGGCCCACGTCTCACCCTTTTCAGGAGCATCTGCAGTGATGTTCTCAGAGAAGTTGGAGATCTCCCAAATGCCCACCCATTCTGGTGCGTCTCTGCGCGGAGAACCAGCAGATGGGCAGTGAGACCCCCTCTGCCAAGGACTTGGAACACGGCTCTGCTTTAACAGTTTGGGGACACCCCAACCCCATGAAATTTTCTCACACTTGGGAGAAGAAAGGGACCAGAGAGAGAGGGAGAGCTGGGACAGTGCTGTATTTGTGTAGATGGGGAAACTGAGGCTCAGGGATGCCAAGGGAGTAGCTCAGAATTAATACAGCAGATCAGTTTCCAGCCAGGCTTTTATTTCCCTGGTCAGTTTACTTTCTACACTCCTTGAAGCAACTTTTCCCACCTACCTGAGATATGCCAGCCAAAAGTTGTTACCAGGTTCACCCCAAGTCCTTGCCTCTCACCTCAGCCAGATGCTCCTAGTTCTGCCTTTAGAGAAGTGCAAGGCTCTCGTTGAGCATTCATCCCTCCCTCTCTTTGCCTAGCAAAAGGGCATTTATGCCGTCTTTGCCCCAGGTGCTTTTCATTGTTGTGGCTTCAGTGGTGAATATGGTAGGGTTACTTTGGAAGCAAGGAGGGTCTGGAGACACAGCTTTTCAAATATTTCTTCACTGCTTCCTCCAAAACACTTGCATTTCTTTGTCTCTTAAACCACTCTCCAACCTTTAGTAACTTGCTGTGTCTTGACTCACAGTGTTTTCCCTTCCACCTTCCCACGTGGAATCTTGCCATCAATTTGAGGCATGATGGGGAGATTCTAATGATAACTTCTGGGGCTAAGGGATCCCATATGGCTCTGGTTTTTCAAGGAAGATTAGAACTGTCTTCAGAGGCTACAGGTCATGGAGAAGGTGGGCAGAAATTTTACAAAGCTCTCTGAGTTGAGGGTGAGGGTTGAAATGTGTATTTTCTCTTGTTTGTTTGAGGTGAAGTCTTGCTCTGTCTCCCAGGCTGGAGTGAAATGGTGTGATCTTGGCTCACTGCAACCTACGCCTCCTGGGTTCAAGGGATTCTCCTGCCTTAGCCCCCTTAGTAGCTAGGATTACAGGCACGCGCCACCATGCCCAGCTGATTTTTCGTATTTTTAGTAGAGATGGGGTGTCACCATGTTTGTTGGTCAGACTGGTCTTGAACTCCTGACCTCATGATCCACTGGCTTCGGCCTCCCAAAGTGTTGGGATTACAGGCGTGAGCCACTGCTCCTGGCGTGCAATGGTTTATTTCCCCCTTGTCTCCTGCATGTTGTGAAATGTTACTCTTACTCCTGGGTGGCTGTAATAGTGAAAGGGACATTTTCTTGTTTGAATCAGATCTCTTTGGGTTAGAAGTGAAAGAAACTTGCATGGAAGTGGTAGAACAACATTGCGACCAAAACTCTGTAGCATGAACTATCAGTTTCAACTCTCATAGGGAGGGACAGATTCAATTCTCGCTTTGTCCCGTGTCCAACATTTCAGGGCAGGGAGGAGTCATTGGTTCAACTTAGGTCAAGCTGCCTTGGTCACCACAAGCCAAACAGCTATGGCTGGAGCAATGAGGTCATGGTATACAGAACGGTTGCTTCTATAGTAACTGTGTAAATGTTGGGGAGGGCTCCCAGAAAAGGTCCCCAGAAAAGAGGGGAGCTGGGTAGGTAAAGGTTCGTTCAGGATGCTCATTTGGGAGTGGGTCTGGAAATACCACTCTTTGCCCCCAGTGTGCTCAGCGTGGCCTCATTAGCTTCTAGTAGGTTTGATATCGTCTCTAGGCTCAGATTCTTCTCTTTATTGCCTCATACCCCAAAGGGCTATGGCAACCACAGAAGGGGCTGTGGCACTGTGAACTTTGTCTTCGTGGGGCTCATGGTCTGGAAGAGTCAGCCTGATGTCCAGTCCAGGCTTTCCTTTTCCCTGCTGCCTTGTGTTCAAGGAGGCACGGCAGAGCAGAAAGAGCTGGACTCTGGTGTTATACTGAGCCCATTTCAAGTCCTAAGTCTGCCATTACTAAATCAGAATCTGGGCAATTCAGGTAACCTCTTTGAGCCTCAGTTTTCTTATTTATGAAATAGGAACAAGAGCAATTACCTTGCAAGCGTTAGGGATAATTTATATCGCTGGTTCTGAAACTTGAATGTGCATTAGAATCACCTGGAGGGCTTATTGCTGGGACCCACCCCCTGGGTTTTTGATTCAATGCATCTGGAGTGTGGCCTGATAATTTGCATTTTTAACAAGTTCTGGGTGATGCTGCTGCTGCTGGTCTGGGGACCACACTTCAAGAACCACTGATCTACATTTACAATGTTTCTCAACTGATAGGGTTTGGCTGTGTCTCTACCCAAATCTCACTTTGAATTGTAATCATCCCCACAAGTCAAGGGCAGGGCCAGGTGGAGATAATTGAATGATGGCGTGGTTTCCCCCACACTGTTCTCGTGGTAGTGAATAAGTCTCCCAAGATCTGATGGTTTTATAAATGAGAGAGCACAAGCTGTCTTGCCTGCCACCATGTAAGACATGACTTTGCTCCTTATTCACCCACCGTGATTGTGAGGCCTCCCCAGCCATGTGGAACTGTGAGTCATTTAAACCTCTTTCCTTTATAAATTACCCAGTCTTGGGTATGTCTTTATTAGCAGCATGAGAACAGAGTAATACATCAACCGAGGGGGATTCTGCAGTACCTTGCCGTTCTTCCCCACCCCTGCCGGAGGACATTTGGCAGTGTCTGAAGATATTTTTGATTGTCATGATTGGTTGGGGTGGTATTACTGACATCTGGTGGTAAAGAGGCTAGGGATGCTAAATGTTGTACAATGCACACGGACAGCCCTACAGCAGGGAATTATCCAAACCAAAGTTACCAATCTAGCAGTGCCAAAGGGGACAGACTCTGGCTTACAGCAAGTCTCTGGTCCTAGTGTACTTCCAAGCTGTGATGCCCTAGCAAAGTCATTGAACTCTTCTAAGCCTTGTAATTGCACAGAATTAGCTCCAAGAAACTTTGCAGCTCTAACATGCAACAACTTTAGTCAAAGGACATTTGCTAAGTATTAGCAATATGCAAGACATGGCAGTGTTTCTATGCAAGGCACTTCTCTTATATGGAATTGTACACTTGGCAAATACTTTGAAAATGTGTTTGGGTTTTATATTGTAACGTGTAATAATTGCTTTTACAACCTTGCATAAATGGTACTATTTTTTTCTCCTTGTCCTTAGTGGAATTTAGAAAAATAAAGTCATAGCACCATAGCTTTTTATTTTTGTTAATATGTCATAAATGAATTCACTAATGAGGATGTCTGGGGCATGAGCTTGCTAATTGGTGATAGTAACTATGGACATATGTGCAAAACACCATAATCAAAATTTTCACACTTGGTTAATGGAAGCCAACATTTTGTTTGAGAATTATAATAAAATATTTATTGCAATTGGTCCTGATTTACAATATATAGTTAATTACAGTAGTTCTCACAGTGACTTCTACATTTTCTACCTGACTGAGGTAGAAAATGTGGAAGCTCCTGCAGGAATGGACCAGGCAAGAGCCTTCCTTGGCTGATTATTTGGCTGTTGTCCTTGGTTTCTAAGCTGCCGTTGGGGTGGGGGACAAGATAAAAAGCAGAGAGATTAGTTAGTAAAGAGATGGAGGTGGCTTGGACAACAGTGGTGACAGTTGTGAAGACAAAAGGAATTTGAGAAATATTTGGAAGAACAATCAATGGGACATGGGGATTGATGAGATATGGAGAAGTTTTTTGGAATGTCCACTTGGCTGACGGAGGAGTCATTGCAGTGCCAATTAGGCCTATGCAGGTGAGATGGGGGTGGCTGGCAGAGGAGGTTGGTGGGGTGTTGCAAATCAAGACTTCAATCTGGCATGTTAAATCTGAGATACCTGGAAGGCCCCCAGTGGACTTGTTGAGAAGAGTTGGATATTCCATCTAAGTGAGGGCAGAGGTAGAGATTTGGCAGTTTTTGGTGTATAGATATGAATGTGTGAGATTGCTAAGGCAAGAACGGAATGAGAAGAAATGAGGGTTCTGGACCAGGCTCTGAGCCTGAGTTTCTTAGGTAGGGTGCCTTTCAAAGATCCTGAGAAAAGGATTTGTGTGTAAGTAGTTTATCTGGGAGGTGATCCCAGAAAGAACCAGTAAGAAAGTGGAGAAATGAGACAGGGAAGATGTGGCAGTTTACACAAGGCCATAAAATCTTCGGACCTTCTTACATCAAGAGGTGGATTCTCTTACCCCACTCCTAGAATCTGGGCTGGCCTTACTACTTGTTTTGCTCAACAGTATGTGGCAGTGGTAAAGTTGTGCTATTTCCAGAGCCTTACATGGGTCTTACATGGGTCTTACTCTCCCATGTAAGAAAGCCTGGGCTAGACTGTTAGAGAATGAATCCATGTGGAAAGAAAATCCCAGCCAACAGCTAGCACCCAGGCCACAGGCATGTGAGTAAGGTCATCTGAGACTCTCCAGCTCTAGCTGAGCTACAAGCTGACTACAACCACATGAGTCATCCTGGGCAGGACCAGCAGACGAGCTGCCTGGCTGAGTCCAACCCAAACTGCAGAATCATGAACAAATAAATGATTGATTGCTCTTGTAAGTTTTGGGGTGTTTTGTTATACAACAAGAGATAACATTGCAAGATGATGTGAGGTTGTATACTTGGGTCCAAAATATCAACAGCTTAGATAAAAGATGGGAGACGATATAACTTAATATTACTCATGGAAAATCAATCAGGAGCTTTACTTTGAGTTTAATCAGTGTCAGTAGTTTGATATGGATATCCAAAAAGCTAATGCAACAGACCTCAGGAGGCATTCATGAAGATATCACTACAGGAAAAAAAAGTCACAACAGTAGGCAAAGCAAAGACCATTGGATGATCCATTATCAAAATCTGAGAGGACTTTGCACCAATTTGAGAGGATGAAGTGAGATTAGACAAAAATCATTCTTAGCATGCTGAAGAAAAAGGCACAAAGATAGTGCTAGTTGTTATAGGCAAGCAAAGGGACAAAGGGCACAAGAGTCTGATTTACATACAAACCTCCTAGGTTATTAAGGAAAGATATTCTCATGGGGAACATCTGAGACCCCCCCAGGAACATTCGTGTTGCTGTGGTGATGTAGTTGGTGTACCAGAGGTGGGGTGGGCTATGCTTGGCAGTCATCTACTGAAGGGGCTCTTGGGGCATAGGCCTTGTAATGCTTTGTGTTTTTCTGATGTGTCTTTTCCAGATGCCACTGCTTTGGGCAGTGGATCTTGAATTGAGCATGCATCAGAGTCACCTGGAAGGCTTGTAGAAACACAGATGGCTGGGCCCCACCTCTAGAGTTTCTGATTCAGTAGGTCTTGGATAAAACCTAAGAACTTACATTTCAGAGTTCCCAGGTGGCTGGGCACGGTGGCTCACGCCTGTAATCCCAGCACTTTGGGAGGCTGAGGTGGGCAGAGGTCAAGAGATCAAGACCATCCTGGCCGACACGGTGAAACCCCATCTCTACTAAAAATACAAAAATTAGCTGGGTGTGGTGGTGTGTGCCTGTAGTCCCAGCTACTTGGGAGGCTGAGGCAGGAGAATTGCTTCAACCCGGAAGGTGGAGGTTGCAGTGAGTGATCACACCCACTCACTGCAGCCTCCTGGGTGAGATGGGGATGGCTGACAGAGAACGAGACTCTGTCATAAAAAAAAAAAAAAAAGTTCCTGGGTGATGCTGATGCTGCTGGTCCAGGGACTGCATTTTGAGAACCATCTCCCTAGGGCAATGAAGCCCAAAGCTACTCTACAGTTATACCAAAGGAAATGGAAATTTATCTTTTCAGCTCATATTCATAACTTTCTTTTATTATTATTATTATTTGAGACAGAGTCTCATCTGTCGCCCAGGCTGGAGTGCAGTGGCACAATCTCGGCTCACTGCAACTTCCGCTTCCTGGGTTCAAGCGATTCTCCTGTCTCAGCCTCCCAAGTACCTGGGACAACAGGTGTCTGCCACCTTGCCTGGCTTCTTTTATTTTTAGTAGAGCCGGGGTTGCACCATATTGGTCAGCTTGGTCTTGAACCCCTCACCTCGTGATATGCCTGACTCAGCCTCCCAAAGTGCTGGGACTATAGGCGTGAGCCACCATGCCCGGCCTATTATTTTTTTTTTTATTAGAGATGAGGTCTCACTATATTGCCCAGTCAGGTCTCGAACTCCTGAGCTCAGATGACCCTCCCGCCTCTGCCTTCCAAAGTGCTAGGATTATAGGCATGAAACACTGCACCTGGCCAACTTTATTCTAATGCTGTTCTCCCCACTGTGGAACAAATGAATGTGTGTGTGTGTGTGTGTGTGTGTGTGTGTGTGTGTGTGTGTGTATGAGAGAGAGAGGACAGAGAAAGGAGAGAAGTGGGAGGAGAGAGAGAGAGACAGACCGACAGACAGACAGACAGACAGAGGGAGGAGAGGTCTTCTGGGTTTCTATTTCTGACTCTCATGGTGAAGAGACCCCGACAACGTCTTCTAATTGTCAGGCTTCTCCCACCGTACTAGTCTTCTTTTTTTTTCCTTTCTTTTTTTTTTTTTTTTAAATTTTTGAAAGAAAGAAAAAGAGAGGAAAGAAAGTGAGAGTGAAAGAAAGAAAAAAAAGAATGTAAGAGAGAAAGAAAGAGGAAGAGAAAGAGGGAGAGAGAACGGGATTCTTGTTCTATTGCCCAGGCTAGAATGCAGT